>DF366163.1:7875-18284 GCA_000787875.1 Solanum virginianum
CCTCATTATTGTGTGAACATGCCCATTTGCATTGACTTTGTGCATTTGTTATGTGTTTGCTGGATGATCCAAGAAAAGAATTGAAAAGCTGAAGGAAAATGGTTTCGGCTAGAAAAAAAGAAATAAAAAAGATATACTATTTCGAGGGATGTGTTGCACGCCACGATGGATACTATGTTTCGAGGGACGTGTCGCACGCTGCAATGAATACTATGATTCGAGAGTCGTGTCACACGCCGTGACAAATACAAGGTCTATGTGTGGCCCGCATGAGTCCCAGTCTGTGAGGCAGCGGGTGTGTATCACTAGGACAGACATGCATCACTATTATTTGACATTGCATTGCATCATTTGCATCTCACGACATTCATTTCATCCCATAATGCTCTGGCTTGTTATGATTATATGGTGTGCTATTGAGATTGGATATTCGTTATATCGTTTGACTTGTTTATGTATTTACATAATTAGTTTTGGTATTGACCTATGACACTTGATGAATTAGCGAGAACTTGATAGATTGTAGAGTTTTTCTCCACTACATATATATATATATATGTATATTGTGCTGGGACTTTTTTGAGTGCAGGTTTGTAATTCGGCAATATGTGGTTGGGTGTTAAGGAGTTGCTTGGTTCTTTATTATTTTACTTTAAGTTAGTTCCATTTGGTGGGTACTGCGTGGTATTTGGTACTCACCCCTTGCTACATTTTTGTACTATACGAGCTCGGTCCCTCTGGTTAGACTTTTCTCACTACAGAATCGAGCTTCCGAATTATTCTTAAGGTAGCTACTTATGTCTTCAGCAGACCTTCAAGGAATCCATTATTATGTTATGTTCTATTTGAGAACTAGACATTTGAGACACGATTATTCTTAAGGTTGCTGCTTATGTCTTTAGCAGACCTTCAAGGAATCCATGATTATGTTATGTTCTATTTGAGAACTAGACATTTGAAACATGTATTTTATTCAATAATTCTATATTTTGAGGCCTGTACATGTGACACCAGTCCTTGGAATAGTTATAGTTTGGTATTCATATGATTAACTACTGTATTAGCCTATTCATCTTCCGCAATTATTGTTAAGTTTGAATTAGTAAGTGTTAGGCTGACTCGCCTTGGTGGATTAGGTGAGTGTCATCACGCCTGAAATTTTGGGTCGTGACAAATTGGTATCAGAGCCCTAGGTATTTATCCTTAAGGATCGATGCAGAGACGTCTGTTATTTATCCTTAGGAGGCTACAGAGACTGTTAGGAAATTTTCTCTTGTTCTTTCTGTTCATATCGTGCGTAGTTATTGTGCGTCTTGATACGTACATGGTTTAAAATTTGACCCAGCTTAGAGGTAATGGATTTAAGATATGGATGTGTGGTTAGCATTGAATTTTCCTTTAATTTGAAATGGCTTGGTTGTAGATGAAGTTAGAAGAGATACGTCCAGGGCAAAGTTTTGGGCGACGTGGTTTAACTGAAGGAGCTTAGGGAGCAACTTCAAGATCTCTTTAGTTAGGGGTTCATACGCTTACGTGTATCTCCAGGGTGTGCTCTATTTTGTTTGATAGAGAAATTATTATTTTATGAGAAAGTGTATTGATTACAGACAATTAAACAAAGTAATAGTAAAGAACAGGTACCCCCTCCCTATAACGGACGACTATTGACTAGCTTCAGGGTGCAACGGTATTTTTTAAAATTTATCTGTGATTCAAACATCATCAGCTACACATCAGAACTTTTGACATTCCTAAGAAAATTATTCAGACGAGGTGTTGGCACTATGAGTCGCTTATGATGTCCTTTGGGATAACCAGTGCCCTAGCCGCATTTAAGGGGTTGATGAAGGGTGTATTTCAACTATAATTGGGTTCCTTGTTTTTATTTTCATTGATGATATATTGGGACCATTCCAATGCCAAAGATGATCATAAACGACACTTGAGGGTTGTGCTTCAAAGGCTTAAAAGGGAGAGGTTACGTGCCAAGTTTTATTTCAAGTGTGAGTTTCGGCTGAGTTCGGGGGCATGATATTCGTTGTTGGTGGGCCTATCTAGTTATTATCAGTGACTCATTCTTCTCCTCTATAACAACTCCATTGATCAGGCTCACTTAGAAGGATACTTTGTTCTTGTGGTCGGAATAGTGTGAGGACAACTTTCAACAGCTCAAATATTTATTATCTATAGATCTAATTTAGACATTGCTAGAGAAAAGTATTGATTTCACAGTCCGATGTGAAGCACTTAGAGTTGGTTTGGGTGGAGTTTTGGTGTAAAAGAAAAAAGTGGCAGCTTATGCTCTTAGACAGTTTAAGGCATATTGTTTTGGTAAGAGATGAAACTAATTCAAGTATGTGTGATAGCCATTCCTTGAAGGGAATTAACTGGCTGTTACTGTGAATGTTTGGGCTTGGAATCAATTATAAGGAAAGTTGTAGTGGTAAATCTTAGAATGAGTATTTATATGTTTACGTGTGGATTTCATTCTACAGATCTCTATAGGGACTTGTGATTTCATTGGGAGCCAAGAGGAGCCCGTCGTTATTGAGATAACAAGTTTATGGACTAGTAAGGTCTTGACAAGTTCACTTATACAAATGTAAATGGAAATGATAGTGAGAAAGTGAATGTAGATGATTGGTGGAGGTAGTAAATTTTGCTGGTATAACTTGGAATCGGGCTACCATATTAATCATAAGAGCAATTTTATTGTATGGCATGACTTTAGTTACCTCGTTCGATATATGAAAAGATAGTTACACTTGTATCAATGGGGTTAAGAAATTGTTGGGTAAGATATGAGAAAGAAGTCTACAGGGGTTGGCTCGGGTTGAGAATGAGTTCTTTATGGTGTTTGATCTAGTAACTAGTACAACTTGGGTTGCAAAAAAAGGATACATGAGAAGGCAATCGGTGAAGAGTAGGATATGCAATCTCTAAAGATCTTCAAGATGTGTATTAATCATGATTTAGAAGGGAATCAATTGCATAGTGTGAATCAGGATCCAGGATTTCATGGTACATTGTAATTGCGATAGTTGATTCTATCAAGGTACGGATCAGTCAGACAATAAAATGATTGGTTATGTTGGTTACTAAGCATTTTGAAGGGGTTTTGACCATAACTTCGATTATGGATTCTGTTACTTTTGACGATGAAGGGACTAAATGAAGTTCATTTGAGTTGTTTGGTGTAAAGTAAAAGGCAATCTATTGTGTAAGTTTTTCTAAGAAATAATAGCAATAAACGGGTTAGGAGCGAGTACATAAACTTTGGGCATTGAAGAATTTGAGCATCTAAGATTGGGCCATGAGTATGGGTTAAGCATTCAGACTATTGATGACTTTGGATTGGATGGATAATACTTCATACATGGAGGTTAACGTAAACTATCATGATGGATTATATTGGTACTTAGTGATAAATGGAGGTTATGTGCTCATGGTATATATAATTCCTTAGGTGGTCAAGAATTTCTTAAGTTTTGCATGAGGGAACAAGTGTTGGTGTCGATGTTGAGGTATTTTTCCCTTCAAAGAGTTACATATGGTTGGTGTTGACTTTTTTATTGAATAGCTATGGCTCATGAATAGGGCACCATACTTGATTCAGTTACTGCTTCAACAACCGGGTAGTGTTATATGAGGCTTTATAAATTTGGGAGTGTCATTCACTAGTTGTCAGATTTAATTGAATTCTCTCTTACGACTATATATTGTCAAAGTATTAGAATTGCGTAGCTTAAGTTCAGGGAGGATTATGTTAAGGAAATGAAACTTGGATGAGGTTTGGGATGGTTGGTATACTGTAATGGGCAATTATTATTCAAGTTTGGTTCATCGGCTAGCCTCTGGCTTGGTATTACTCCTGGAAGACGAATTTCATGTTGGGTCATATGTATGATTCTGCTGGTGCATTTTGATGTAATGTATCTCAGAAATAAGGTCACTTGGAAGCAATTAACGACTTTGAGAATGGTATGTCAAGCTATTGGTTACTTCTAATGAGACACTTCCCTTTGTCTTATGTTCGAGGACAAACATGATTTTTAGTGGTGGATAATATAACGACCCGTTAAGTTGTCTTGAGATATAGAGTTTCGTATATTATAAAATATTTATCTTATGAATTTTAAAGGAGCATTTTGGACTATTCAATAGTTTCATTATTTAATTGAGAAGTAATTTAGATAATTGAATTAATTAGTAGGTAAAAGTGATAAGTTATATATTTATTACTTATCCTACTTATAGTAAGTTTAGGTAATCTTATCATACTTATAATATATTTATTAAAATAGGATTAGGGTTTCAATTATAATAATTATATAAATCAAAGGGCTGCGCAAACATTAAGACATAAGAGAAGGAAAAGTAAAGAAGCAGAAGAAGAAAATTAAGGAATAAAGAACTAGAGAGGGTTGAAGAAACAAGAGAGGCGCACGATGAAACAGAGAGCAACAATTCAGGTAATTCTACACCATTGATTGTTAGGATCAAAGTGTATCATATATGTTATATAGAACAAAAGTAGTATATTAATATAGGTTGCTACAGAATTGGTTTTGAAAGTGGCATATATTCCTGTTTCAATATTTTTTATATAATTTTGTTGGGTTATCACATTATAAATCAAGTTTTGATATATTGAGATAGGTAATTGGATATTAAGTAATAATTATATTATATTATCTAAATATCACTAGAGTTATGTTAAGTGGAGGAATGGAGATTCAAACCTAGGTCTATAATTATATTATATTATTTAAATATCATTAGAGTTATGTTAATTGGAGGAATTGAGATTTAATCCTAGGTTTGAGAGTTAAGAATTAATGAAAGAATTGAATAAATATTTTTGGGTATAGGCTAGACGTATACTACTATGGGTATTATTAGTTTTGAAATCTTATTGTGATTATTATTCAACTAGATCGTGGTGCTATAAATTCTAATCAAAAGGGAAAGGCTCAAGTGTTTGATTGAACGTGATTCGAGACTTTATTTAAGGCAAGTGGATTTCTAACCTTTTGTGAAATATGTTGAACCTTGTATGCTCCAATGTGTATACAATTGAGTATTTTGGGGGTAGAGATGAATTTATGTATGCTTTGATTGAAATATTTTGAATTGGATAATTATCCTATGGTGATATTTGACTTGTGAATTAATGATGGGGATTTATTATATGTGAAAATAGTGATTATTTGTTATTGATATCGAAGTGATACTTATTTTTAGATGTGAATGTTGTTAAGGTTGTGATGGTATCGAGATTGAGGATAAAGCAATATTTATGGTATTTGAATTGAAAAGTGTGGTTAACTGATAAAAATTATGTTTTGAGATATATTGTTGAGTTTTTATCGAGACTATGTTGTTATGAGTTGTATTAATATTTGTCATCTCCTCATTATTGTGTGAACCATGCCAATTTGCATTGACTTTGTGCATTTGTTATGTGTTTGCTGGATGATCCAAGAAAAGAATTGAAAAGCCGTATGTGTTTGCTAGATGATCCAAGAAAAGAATTGAAAAGCCGAAAGGAAATGGTTTCGGCTAGAAAAAAAAGAAATGAAAAAGATGTACTATTTTGAGGGATGTGTTACACATCACGATGGATACTATGTTTTGAGGAACGTGTCGTACGCCGCGACAGATACTATGATTCAAGGGTCGTGTCGCATGTCGCGACCGATACATGGTCCATGTGTGGCCCCCATAGGTCTCGATCTGCGAGGCAGCGGGTGTGTATCGCTAGGACAGACATACATCACTATTATTTAACATTGCATTACATCATTTGCATCTCATGGCATTCATTTCATCCCATAATGTTATGGCTTGTTATGATTATATGGTGTGTTATTGAGATTGGATATTCGTTATATCGTTTGACTTGTTTATGTATTTACATGATTAGTTTTGGTATTGACTTTACATATATATATGTATGTATGTATGTATATTGTGCTGGGACTTTTCTGAGTACAGGTTTGTAGTCCAGCGATATGTGGTTGGGTGTTAAGCAGTTGCTTGGTTCTTCATTATTTTACTTTAAGTTAGTTTCATTTACTGGGTACCGTATGGTATTAGGTACTCATCCCTTGCTACATTTTTGTAGGATGCGAGCCCGGTCCCTCTGATTAGACTTTTCTCATTACGGGATCGAGCTTCCGAATTATTCTCATCTTGGTGGGTTAGGTGAGTGCCGTCACGCCTGAAATTTTGGATCGTGACATATTTACCTATTAAATTAAAAAAATTAAAAAAAAAATCGGTCAATTTTGGATCAAAACTGGTAAATCGGTAATTACTAAAAATTTTTATGTTACCCATCCCGATTCCCCTCCCGGTACCCCTCTAGACCGGACCTACCGGAACCAGCACTGAATCGGATCGGAACCGGTACTGAATCAGACCAAAACTGGTAGGTCACGGTTCTGTTGCCAGCCTTACCTATGGGGATGAACTCGTTGTAATCTCGAATTCTTCAATTGTATGTCATTTTGGTTCTTCATCACTTATTATTTTTATTTGTGCATTTATCTTGATGTTGACCCTGCTTTTGATTGGTTGTCTGCCTAAATTGATTCTAGTACATGTTCGTGATTGCGTAAAATAGTACAAATCATTTTTCATTTGATTTTATAGCCAGTGCCATTGTTAATCATTTGTCTTAATTGAATTTTGATTTCAGCTTAATAAAATATTCAAATTATGTGATTCTGATTTTGACTGCTAGACATGTTTATCCCCTTAACACTAATTTGCTGATTCAATCTCTATTTGTTTCCATCTTTAGAATTCTGTTTATGGTAGAATTGTTATAATTTAGTACATAATGTTTGGGTTAAGATTGCTAGTATCCTATTATTTCCTTTCCTTTTGTCTAAATGATTGACATAGTCTTGGAATAATTACGGTAAATTGTATATGTTTTGATGAACATCCTGATTTGGTCATATTTTTACTTATTCATTTGTAATGTATGGAAAATGATGTGTAAGTATTGGTATATGATTTGATCTTCCTGATATTATTTTCCTTTTTCTTTATGATAGGCTTAATTGATTGATAGATTTCTTGCTTCCTTAATTTTTGGCCAGATTCTTTTCTATTCCTTTTATGGTAAATTAGATCGCTAATTGATTGTTTCTTTACTTGATTCACTCTTTTTCCTCCAAAGTCTCACTATATAAACAGAGTCTTAGCCTCACTTCTGAGCATCTCTTCTACACAGAAAGTATTCTTACGAAAAAAAAATCAAAATTATTCTCTTCTACATCTTTTCTTTCTCTCTCGACAACAGTAAAGAAGAAGAGGGATAACAATAATAATAGTTAATTCACAACTTTGTTTAGACCTACCTTTGTTCAAGAAATTGTTGAAGCTAACTAGTAAGTCTCTACTTTCTTTTCTCTTTCAATCATAAACCTTATCAATGCTACTTTTACTTGCACTACTATTTTTTTAGTGTTACTGTCCTATTTTTAGTTTCTCGCAATTGAGAGTCCGCTTGGGAAGATAGATTTGAAGGAGAATAGCTTTGAAGATTTTACCTTTTGATGTTGTATTGATGTAATATTTGTAAACACTAAAATATAGTGGAATTGGGGATCTAATTAGTGGTGGAGGGGTATTTATGTGCTACCTGTTTATTTATTCATCTTTGTTATATGAACGTGTGTTTGATATTCATGATTTTTATCTTATTTAGATTTGGATATGCTATTGAATTTTTTTAAAAAAAAACTTAAATAAATATTTATATGTGAATTCATTTAAAAGGAGACCTATCACCATGCTAGACTTTACTCATACTGGTTACTTAGCCGCCGCAGTCTACTGATTGGTGTTCATGGCTTCGTTGGCTGTTGGCCATCCCTCGTCTTAGGCTGGTCAACATGTTGTGACTAAAACCTATGCTAATGATATGAAACCAATGACTACTACTACCAATTCTGTCCCTATTAAGCAGATCACCGATCTTCATGGTGAGCCAATTGTTGTGTGGGATCAGACTGAAGTTAAGCAAATGATTGTGAAGGAGAATCTACAATATGCTTTTATTGGAAAATTTTCCTATGGGTGGCCGGAGATCTAAGATCTCAATAATCTGATCCCCAAACAATGTGAGTTGAAGGGAGACTATAATATTGACTTGTTGAGTAATAGACACATCTTGATCAGGGCTTTATTATTGGAGGACTACGACCATCTACTATCCAAGCCATCATTCTACATCTCAAACCAGGGTAGATCTTTCCTAATGAGGACTTTCAAGTGGGAACCTATGTTTAATCCGGAGGCAGAGATGACTACGGCAGTGGCGTAGATCTCCTTTCCGTCTCTCCCTCCAAATTTCTTTGGAGAGGAGACAATTTTCTCTTTGGCAGCAACAGTAGAAAAGCCTCTTCAAGTTGACTTGGCAACTAGGGACAAAACAAAACCTAGTTGTGCTAGGGTTAAGGTGGAGTGGATCTTCTAGGGGAGTTTCCCACACGGATTAAAATTGGTATCAAGCACGCTAATGGAGATATAAAGGAAAAGTGGATACCAATCAAATATGATTATATCCCAAAATATTATACTACGTGTTCAATACAAGGTCATGATGAGGAACAATGTTGTGTGAAAAATCCAGAACTCTTCAAAAAGAAGGAGAAGGAAAAAAAAGAGAATGAGAACAAGGATAGGAAGCCTCAGGATACGCAGAAGAAGAAGGACCAGGAAAAGAAGGACAAAGGGGAAGGGAAATAATAAAAAGGCAATAAAAGTGATGGCTTTGTAGAACAGAAGAAAAAGCATGGGCGGAAGAAATTTGCTCTGTCACCCAAAGCATGGGAAGCTGTCAGGATAAGAAATAAGTTCGAAACTCTTAAAACCAAGGAGAATCCTACTCCCAAGTCACAAGCACAGCAGGAGAAAAAGGCTGAGGGAGTTACAAAAACAAAGGATGGGGAAGAGAACACAAACACACAGGACAATGACGCAGGAAAGGATAAAGAGGATACAGGAAAGCAGCTGGTGGTAGTGGCAGGTGTTGGTCAACAAAATGCCAACACAGTGGCAGAGGCTGGCCAACGAGATGCCAATAAAGATCCACAAAGCAGCAAGGGCAAGGCAGATAATGGCATCAGAAGCATTGTTAATCAAAATTATCAGGCGAATACATCTGATACTGCAACGAAAGAAACACAAGAAGGGAGTCCAAATCAATTGGAGAAGTTGACCAACAAGCCCCAATCAAAACATGGGACTGATAGTGAGGGGGAATTTGAGCAACCAAGGCAGACACAATAAGGGGCAGATTAGGAAGAGGGGTTGGAGAATAATATTTATCATGTTAATAAGGCAGGGTACTTGTCTCGTCATCATTCTAACAACTTGAGTGAAAAAGAGGTAGGGCTACCACAATCCCTCTTCAAGTTCAAATAAGGAGCACTAAGGGGAGGACCACTTATTGTGATCAATGATACATAAGGCCTTATTTTGGAACTTTAGATCCGTTAATACTCAGAATGCCTTTGGGAGGTTAATGGATTTAAACTGAAGATATCATTATTCTTTTATTGCTCTAATAGAACCATTTCAGGGATCGAAAAAGATACATCAATATAGAGCAGCCTTAGGTTTTGACAATGCTGAGGTAAATAGTTCTGGGAAAATATGGATATTTTGGAAGGATTATGCTAGATGCAGTCCTATTGATAGACTTGAATTATGGGAAGATTTACAGAATATAAACACTAGCAATTACCCATGGATAGTAGGTGGGGATTTTAATATCATTCTGAGTGAAGAAGAAATGTTGGGAGGACTTGACTTCACTCAAAATGAAGCTACGGACTTTGCACATTGTATTAGTATATATGCACTATCAGAGGTTAATTTTTCGGGGAGTAAATATACGTGGTGGAATGGAAACATTAATGAAGCTTGTATATTTGAAAGATTGGATAGGGTTTTGGTAAATCAGGAACTGTATGATGTGTTCCCTGAGGTAGATGTGCAACATTTCTCAAGGCAAAGCTCAGATCATACCCCTATCCATGTTTCATGTAATTCTACTGCACAAAATGTCAAAAGTTTCATTTTTTGAATTTTTGGTGCAAGCACAAGAGTTCAGAGAAATAGTCAGAACTAGCTTGAAGGTGGATTTTTCTAGATGCCCTTTTTTGGAGTTTCATGCAAAACTCAAGAAAACTAAAAGTGCATTGGCAGAATGGAGTCATAGAGTTTTTAGGAATATCTTTGTTCAGATTGCTACCTTGGAGGATATTATTAGAGTTAAGGAGGCTCAACTAGAGATTCTGCCACCTCTAGAAAATAGAGAAAATCTAAACAAAGCAGAAGCAGAATTGAAATGATGCATAAAGCTGGAGATCTAAGATCTAAATAAT
>DF366162.1:9333-23583 GCA_000787875.1 Solanum virginianum
CCCCTTCCCCCCCCCCCCCCCAATTATATTTTATCCCTTTGATGATAAAAAAGACTTCACTACTTTTCAAGTAAACCATCAAAGGACACTTTGCTGGAGGCCTACAACTTGCAAATCACAATTTCTGCCATATACTAGTTCAATGATCAAAGTAGAGTATTAAACATACATAAAAGATGTAAATTGTTTGAATATTTTCAAAGTGAAAACACAATTTCCACTACATTACATTTTACAACATGATTAAGCTACAAAAGATTCTAATTCATAAACAGGAATGGTTAAGACAATTAGGACACCAACCATGACGGACATGAGCCTATAATTATATACAAAATTAAACTTTTACTTCAGCCCAGAACCTGCTGATGCTTTTGAAGATCCCACCATTGCATGATCAACTGATCCAATAAATAGTTGTGTCAAAAATGAAGTAGTTTTTCTTAATTTCCCAAGAAATTCCTTGCCAGAATTACCTTTCAAAGAAAGATTTTTCCTAATCTAGTTCTTGTTTAGTGAGAGTCTAGTACGACGAGATGGTCCTTGCAAAGCCTCTTTGACACAATCTCCAAAATGAGCACAATCCCAAGGCTTGGATAGTCCTTCTTCACCTGAATGTTCTAAGTCTAGGAAAGAAGTTGGAGAAAATTCGCTGCTCTGGAGAACTACCCTCTTCAATCTTGGCATAGATCGAGCATGGAGGATCACTTTTACATGATTTTGGTGTAGCTTACACCAAACATTCAACATGAAATACATGGCAGTATGAAAGGACCCCAGCGACTGACATATCTCCACTTCTCACAATTCGTCAGGAACTCCAAGGCTATCTTTGCAAAAGAAACCTCTCAGATAACCCATATCTAAAGCCATCTGAAGGGTTATGGAAGTTAGATTGAAAAGATTCAGAAGTCTCTTTCAAGTCATGACTGCCACTAGCACGGCTCAAGTGGTGTTTATCTCTTTGTGGTGTTGAGGGATCAAATTCTAAAAAACCAATTGAGCGGCTGTTAATAGCTTCTCTTCTAGGTATTATTTCAGTTGGAAATGACAAAGGATGTATACGGTGCTATTTCAAGCTTGTTTGTGAGTCCTCCACTTCGGGGACCTTGGTTTATGTTCTTCCTTTTGATTTGTATTGAGACACTTTCTTATGTTTTGTTGATTATGAGGGTGAGCCTGGTATCTTTGTCTTGGCCCCCGCTCTATCTATGTATTAGAGGTGCTTGTTGGAAGAAACTTATTGTCATAAGAAAGCTAGATTTAAAGTTATGAACTTCAAAAAAGGGAGTTAAGTAGAGAAAAGCAAAGATGGATGCATACCTCCACTGTGGGTGAAAATGAAAATGGCCTCGTGATTGCATCTACCAAGCAAAAAATAAAACAAAATAATCAGTAAAAACAAAATATCAAGAATGATGACATTCATGAGAAAGCATTGGCTTAAACCAATAAGCCAAATGTGGCAGGAGCAGTAATAGAGTTGATTCTTTAAGCATATCAACTTGCCAACTTTGACTGTGCTCGACATGAAATGACCACAAATTTAGACATCAACAAAGGGAACGGTATGCTCACCCAAGGAGTTCTGGTTTATATAATAATTGTAATAAAATCATAATTCAATACCATTTTGAGACATATTGGCTTTTCTATATTTTTTGAAGTTAGTTATTCTCCTCTTTTTTTTGGATGATCAAGATTCGAAAATTGTGGATGATGATTCATCATATCTACCTTAAATACTAAACTAGGATTCAAAGACATGATATTGCCTTTCACATATCTCATGTTGCAATACACTGCTCTTCAACAAAAGCCTAGGGGGCACTTGTAAATGTTTTTAAAAATCAATATTTTGGTATTTTAAGCATATTATGACTTGTGAAAAAGATTAAATATGAGTTTTTTAAAATAACTAAACATGTTACTGAGTGTTACCGTCAAGTGATTGAAAGTTGTGAGTCTAAATAGTGCAATTCATATGTGATGAATAGTGAGTTACTTTATGTGTTGAGATGTAGGGAGGCATTGTTTGGCCTTGTAATGACCCTGTGCCATTGGGATATAGGAGAAAGGATAGGTTTGGTGAAACACTGTTGTGAAAGGACCTTAGAGCCTTAAGCTCACTAAGTCTTCGATGAATTTCTTAAATGTTTCAAGTAGTGTTTGTTGTCAACATGAGTTCCTATCATCACCATTTTTATAGATTGAAGTGGTAGCGCATCTTTATCACTGTAGGACATTAAAGATTGGAATCGATATAGGTAAAGCTCAGCCTCCTAATTTGGGAATTCCTACACAAGTCTCTTATAAAATATTTTTCATTTATCTTGATACGTACTCTCTATGAGCTTTATGAATTTTCAAATATGGAACATTAGTTATCCTTTAATATAAATGAACTAAATGCCTCAAGTCTTCATCATAGCTACTAACAAAGTTATACGCCCTCCATGTCATACATATATTCTCAATGTTTAAAGCTCGATAAGGTTAAATGAAGTTTCTTATGATATTCCTCATGTCCATGCATTGATTAGGTTCATGCTTTCCCTGAAGGGTTACATGATATTTCTCTGGTCTTCCTTGTGTTAAGATTCCCAAAATGATGTTAAAAATACATGAACACCTAATGAGCTAGAGATTTGGGTTGATGTTTCAAGCGATTAAGCTATAAATTATGTAATGATTTGATATATTGAGCCACATAATATGATTTGATATCATAGGCTACTAACTCAAATATTATGATTTGACAAAAGGGCCAATGAGCCACAAATTTTATTCTATAGAAGGACCACAAGTGCCAAGTTATACACCAAATGTTTTGGGAGCACTCTTAGAAATTAGGTGGTGTTAACTGAAGAATCCAACGCCTAAGTTTACATATGCAGGTGGCTAACACAACATCATATACGGTGGATCAATCAGTCAGGTATTGATTGAACATCATGCAATACCCATGATAAAATACTATGTATTCATTATGATAGTGACTAAGATCTCCCAATGAGAAATATATGTTTGTGCAAAGACTAAAGTATGATATTTTACAGAAAAGTATATCTATGTTCAAAGACTAAAGTATGATGTTTCTAGAAAATTTATATTAATCATTTATGATCGAAGTTATATTAATCATTGAAGATTTGGGGGTTGCAATAATCAAAATAGAGTTCAGCTAATGAGTTCTAATTAAGGAATTAAATAACTATTAAGGGAAGATGTTGGGGATGCACAAATATGGGAATTAATCTATCAAATGGGTCTAGATACTTGACTACATGAGTTGATATTGAGTGAATAGGCTAAGTTGCTTATAATCCAAATCTCCTAGGATACATAGGTGTTTCATATAAATCAGCTAAGATATCACACACAGACCGCTGAGGACACGCTTGGCCTAAGAAGTCACAGCAAAACACCTACTACCTTGGCAATTTAATCCATGAATGTTGATATCAACTGAAATCCCATAAGGTTTTTGGCTATTATATCCATTCCACACTCTAATAGTTCCAGCTAAAGTAACAATCAGAGATCTAAAACAAAACCCCAAGTTTGCAACCATGAAATTTATACAATAAACTTAGGAACAAATATAAAATCACCCAAATCAACTATAGATAAGTCAAGATATCACAAACCCAATAAATAAATTAAAGACCCATATCAAAAGCACACCCCCAACATGGGAATTTTATCCATACATGTTAGAAATTAAAGATTGCATACGATACATAGCAGCAAAAGTCATGGGTAACAAGTTTGAATATAAATCAGTTGATTATCACTAGTTAATCTTCTCCAATTGGATGCCCAAAATCTTCAAAACCCTAGCCTCCTTGAACTCTAAGAGGAAAGTTCTACGTACTATTACTACAAACTAATTGTTCTGATATAGAATGAATAGACGATGTGTAATGTCCTTTCAAAAATTTCTTATATGCTTTGTGCTAATGTGTGAAAGTTTGCACTGCAGAATGTCATTTAGCGATCAAGGCCGACCATCGTCGAGCACTTTAGCGATGCGCCGAATATGCACTTGACCGCTTTTCTTGTGCAGCTTCATGAGGCTTCTTCGACTACAACATTAGGCGATGACTCTTTTCCAATTTGGTGATGCATAAATTATTCTTCATATCACCTTTCTATCAGTGTTTTAGGGATTTGGGTGCTGCAACTTTAGGCAATCACTTGTGTACTTCGATGTATCTCTAAGTATACTTTGCGACATCAATTCTGACTGCACTTTTGACTTTACCTAGACCCTTGGTTGCTGCATAGTTAGGTGATCTCCATAAGCATTCAGTGGATCGTCAAGGATGTCAGTGACAATGCATTTCATCATCTTTCTACATTGTTGCTCACTTTCTATGATTCCTCCAAGTCTTACCCTTTTGCACACTTTTAACTCCATTTCCTATCAGAGCACATGCATATTTGTTAGAAGTTAGAATTATTAGCACACTAAGGGCAATGTTTCTTTCCAAATTAACCCAAATGAGTCTTAGATATGGACTCATCAACACCCCCAACTTAAGCCTTTGCTTGTCTTTTGGAAAATCAAACATCAATCTATCTAAATTAGAGCTTGCAAATAGGGCCACAGGTAGTGACACATATATTTTCACCTTTTTAATCTCTTTTCGAGCTTCTTCAAACCACTTATGTGACCTTGAAGTCTCAAAAGATGACTAAGGAGTAATCAAAACATGGATATGCTCAAGATTTCTCATATAGTTGCTAATCATTGCCTGAAAACATTATCATTTGCCCTCACGTCAAAGAAGATCCTAAACACTCAAGATTATGCCATTGCTTTATAGAGGATCTCTTCAACTCTCACTCTCTTAAATAAGAAATAGCATATAAGCTTCAACCCATAGGTTATTCCTTATTCTCAATCAGATTTCACTTGATTTTCTTTCGGACTAGGATCCCAAGAAATAGCATGTTAGCATCAAACCATAGGCTTGCACTTATTCTTAATCGGAGTTCACGTGACTTTCTTGCAGACTAGGATCCGAAAGGACTTTGTAAGGACTGTAATTTAGCGTAAATGTTGGGTAGGATAGCATATGGTCGATAGTGGCTCAAACCTCTTTAAACTCTATATGTTCTTTTCAAGCACAAAGGTTCTTTTTGTCCTGTTTCGTGCATCTCATTCTTGACATCTCTTTTTCTTTTGATTCATCACCCTATGTCTCTACCTTTTGTATCTTTTCTCACAACAAGACTTTTCTCCCTTTCTCTTGACGGTCCTCAATTTTCACACTTTTTTTCTTACTTTTTATTTTCATTTTTCTTCTAGGAAATCTCAATGTGTTTCTTTAATTCTTACCCTTCTTTTTCTGACTCTTTCATGGGAGACACTTCCTTCTTCCTTCTAACGCCCCCAACTTAGCCTTTAGCCACTACTTTACTTTTAAGCTCAAGGAGGGATTAGTAAAGAACAAAAAGAACTTGTCTTTCATAAATATGAGTCAAGGTTACAAGATTTCCAAAGAAGACCAAGAGATGTCACTATGGCCAAATTGGACTAATGGAACCAAAGAAGGCCAAAGGTCATCTCCTAATCCAGAATTAACTAGGTTACTTCTCAAGACAAACCGGGTAAGTTCTAGATGAAGTAATACAAGCATTTCAACAAGTTAACTAATGCCACATTAGCAAAATGGCTTTGCATTCAAACAATGTCAACACACTTGCAATTTTTGGATCATTGCATATCCAAGTCCAATTATTCACATAGTCAACTCAATATTCCTCAAATCTATTCGAGAATTGATTTATCAAGAAAGGACTAATTAGTGAGTATATACTCCTCGTTCATGGCACTATCCAAATCAAAGATATGCATTATCAATGCTCAGATTGCTAAGGACTAGAGACACGAAATTACATTCATACATTTATCATCTATGCATGAGGTTTACCAAAAATTTCCAATCATTCATCCATTTAACAAGAAAACCAAAAGAAATAACAAAAATAAAAATTACTCTATTACAATCTAAATTAAAATTATATACAACCAAAAAGTTAAAAATTATCAAAATATCAATCAATAACACCCTTATCAAAATAAATATCATCATTGTCTTATCAAAAATAAAAATATCCAGAAGGTAGGGAATTCCTCAAGCTCACCCCTCCTAATAAATAAAATTAGCCTCAATGTGCAAGGGATAACAAAGAGTAAGCATAAGAGAAAATAGTGAGTATGAAAATCCCATTGTCTAGTTAATCCTTCTACGGTGGTGGTGGTGGTGAAGCTAAAGAAGATGTCATGGAGGCATCAACGCCCTCTTCTATCGGCGTACTCTCAAGATCAATGTCGGGCCTAGCAGGCTCAAGCACACTCATAGTGAATGTGCCAATCATTGACTAATCTAGAATAGAAGTTGTGATAACTGCTTTCATCATCTCATTCTTTACTCAATCTTGCTCCTCCTAGTCCTTTTTGCTTTGCTCCTCTCCCAATGTCTCCTCATCAGTCTCTGTGGTGCTCACCTCCTGGTGCTTTTCACGGCTATTACCCAAAACATCTACATTTAGCCTTTTATTTGGGATCATAGCCATATACACTTTGAGTGGTGATTTTCCAGTAGATCAAAAAATGTGCTCCAGTTAGTAGACTGAAGGGATGACACCTCATTCTTCAATTTATCAATATTACCTTTCAAAGACGATGTATCTGCACTACCACCACCTATCTTCTAAACTTCCATCATTCTATTTTTCAAACTAGCTAACTTCTATGGTCAATCATAGCCTCAAGTCTATCCATCCTTAGCTTGTGGGACTCTATTAGCTCACGATGTTTTGCCTCAGCCTCCACATATGGCTTCAAAGCCTTGTCTATGGCTATCTCAACTAATTTGGGCACAAATGACTCAACCTTTATGGCCAGAAGATCAATAACTTAGTCTAGGCAGCCAATCGCAAAAATAGTGGCCCTAGTGAGTGGAGGTTGATCATCTGTGGCCTTTATCTCTGTCGATGGAGCAGGGACAGAAAAGGAATGTGTAGTTCAGGAGGAAGAAGATATACCTACCTCGATGCCCATCTCTGCACCTCTAGATTTAAGAGCCTCAACATCAATCACCAGCTTTATGTCAACCAGCTTCTTCCTAGCCTTGTCCTCCTAATCCCTTAGGTACTCAGCCTCAATCCATCAGATATTAGTGGTCACCAATGGATTCACCTCCATATCACTCTTTTTGTTCTTTGGGACTCCGGTTTGCTCTCACAGGGCTGTAATGAGACTTAGGAATGGCAAAGAAGTTTGCTCCTATTTTTCTCTGGAAAGGATCTGTGAACCGATGACTGATCCAAGATGTAGCTCCTTTTTGTCCATGATACAACCAACTAACGCAGCTTTAACATGGCATAGAATAGAATCATTCTGAGAAGGCATCAAAATACTGCTAACGAATCCAAACTGAAATTGTGTAGGTATGTTTAGCTCCTTCTTCTCATTGATTGGCCCCTCCTTCAACGATGAGGGATATGAAATTACAATTAGTGGGGTTGACTATACTTTGATAGCTTCAAAGGTTTGGAGCTGCAATAGATATTTTAAGTAACTCCAACTATGAACTGTGCAACCGAATGCATCATTAATCTCAGACTCTCCACATGGAACTTGTACACCCCGAACCTGCATCATTAATCTCAGCCTCTCCATATGGAACTTATACACCCCGAACCTCTACAACTTCAAGGTATTTTGATGCAATTGACACCCTGCATTTTCTCTTTGGAATAACTTAGCAATAGGATTCATAGAATTCATACACAAGACTAGGCACATACGGGTCCTGAGGTTTTGTAAAGCTCCAAAAGTTATGGAATTTAAGCACTTCGCAAACCTCCGAGTACCGATTAGTTAATCCTTATATTGATAGCTACTTTTTCTCTAAGATTGTCTTGTTCCCTTATGCCCTGAGCCTATTTAAGAACTTTGAAGTTGTGGCTCTTAAGTTTTCGGAGAGGACTATAAGATAGTGTTATGTAAGGTCTTGGTTCTGCATCATGTAAGGCCTTGGTTCTGGACTCGCTTTTATGCCTCTTTGGGCTAGACTCCCTTGGAAAGGTTAAGGGCCTCATAGATTTGGCTAGATCATGCTTTTACTTAGTTATTCTGCACAATACACTTCAAAATTCTTGTAAGAATCGTTGAAAAATAATCAAGCACAATATATGATCATATGAAAGGTATTCAGATTAGACAGTTCAATTATACCGCTTATCATCCTAGGTGAATCACCAAGCTGATTCGCGGTCAAATAGACCATTACCTTTTTAACATATTTAGACTTAGGGCCACTGCTACGTTTTGTGATACTCATGCTCAATCTATGATACACCGATATGATTTGGTCATTAAAAAAGTTCATTGCCAAAAGTTGCAGCAATCCCTTAAGAAAAATAGCCAATTAAGGCAGTGTATGTATAAGTTAGGTGCATCGCCGAGTGCACTTAGGTAGTCAAAATTACCATCACCCATTATGAATAGTAAGGCCCTTCATCCATTTACTAAAACTTCAACAATTTCACAGATCAAATGGATGAAATGCACATACAGATCAAATGGATGAAATGCCCTTCAATACATGCTTAATTATTGGTTAGCACTATCACATGGTCTCAATAGCTATACACTCGATCAAATGATGACTTCCCTTAAGAATGACATCACCCAATCTATAATAGGGCAAGTTCAATCCCTTAAAGGAAATTAGGGGTTACTCAAACTTCACCCATAGCCTATAGTAGCAATTAATCCAACAGGCAAGCATATTTCAAGAACACATTTATATGATCATGGCATAGTTTCAATTGAACACATTCAAGCATCATATCAAGCATAAGCTTTGGGGCCAAACCCTCAAATAATTCATCATTGAGTAAGAAACCTTTCATTCATGAATGTAACCTAACTCATTCACACCCCCAATTTCAATATTTATAAAAAAAACTTTTCAAAACTTGCAATAAATCATACATACATGCAATACAGGGTTCAAAAGCAACTCTAAAGTCCTACCCACTTGATTCTTAACAAGAATTTCAAAGTTTAAGGCATGATTTTCACATCACAAACCCTGATCAACTATATAAAAAATGGCTTTCTTCAAAGAACTAGAACAAGGGACAAAATTATACCTATTCAATAATAAGACATAATGAAACCTTTGGTGATGCCCTTTAATGATTATTCCTAAGCTTCTTGGTGAAAATTTTCAAATAAAAACAAAGAAAGGGGTATAGGCATGCGAGGGAAGAGAAAAGGAGGGAAGGTAGAAAGTGAAAGGGCCAAGGCATTTAAAAAGCCTTAAGTAGTTTCGTGATCGTGCATGTTCAGCGAAGCTGAACTACACCACTAGCATGATTCACATTATGCTTATGATGCTAGGGACTGCCCTTTTTCACAGTGACCTTACCTTGCCTTCTACTCTGAAGTACAGTAAAACTAACCATCACCAACTGGAATTGGTGATTCGCTGATCGAACATTTTGTTCGCAAAATTTGATAGCACCTCCAGAGTTACCACTTAACCCAAAGTGTGGTCAAACTGATGATCACCAATATGACTCAGTAATATGTCGAGTAGTCTCTCTTGGTTGCCCTTATCAACTTATCAATCCCATTTTTCTTAGCAACTCTGTACAATTTAACACCCATTATCCAAACTCAAAAGTAGTTAAATACTCACCTTGGGTTGCCTGCCAAGCAATGGCTTGGTTCACCTCGTGGCACGACGTTGTTCCTCTTCACTTCAAATTATCGCCAACTAACCCATTAATGATAATACCCCAGGATCATCTTTCAATTTCAAAGCTTTGCATATGTTGAAAACAACCTCCTCATCATTCACTCTAAATTTTAAATCTCCACTCTCAACATCAACCACAGCTCACCCGGTGGCTAAGAATAGCCTCCCCAAAATGATTGATATATCTGTATCCACCTCGCAATCTAAAATCACAAAATCTACAGGGAGGACAAATTATCCAGCTTTACCAATATATCATATAGAATTTGCAATAGTCTTTTGATAGAGCTATCAGCCATGAGAAGCTGCATTATAGTCGGTAAAGGGATTTCCAAACCCAGTTCCTCAAAAATAGCTAGGGGTATGATGTTTCTGTTTTCCCCTAAATGAAAAAGAGCTTTACTAAACTTTGAGGCTCCTATTGTGCATGGAATGGTAAACATCCCTGGGTTTTCCTTTCTCGTCACCATCTTTTGTGTCAGGATTGCAGTACAGTTATGAGAAACTTCAATTGTCTCACATTCAAGCATCCTATTCTTTGTCACCATTTCTTTCATGAACTTAGCATATCCTAGAATTTCAATTTATGCTTCCATAAGGGGAACAATTATTGACAAAGAATTGGACATAGAAAGAAACTTTTGAAACTTAGTATCCTTCTCTTTCTTCTTCAACCTTTGTGGGAATGGTAGATTAACTTTGACGTGAGGTATTTTCAGCCTCACAACTGACTTGAATTTTTAAGAGGGTGTTCTTGGCTTTTACTGCATTATCCCTAATTTTCTCTTGCTTACAATTTGAAATGACCCCGAAAAGTGCCCTAAATGTGCCTCGAAATGCCTGGAATTTTAGATTCCATATATCTCAAAATCCATGTGTGATATTGAAAATCTGACTTCATATTCTTGTTCAGGGGGTCAAAATTAGGGGGAAAAGGGTCTAACCCCGATTTAAGAGCAACTATATGTAAATTTGAAAATCACAAAAATATGATTTCTAAAGATGATCTGCACCCCTAACGCGATGCGTTAAGGGCACACTCCTATACATTTTTATGCCCAGTTCTTCTATCTCAGCCCAAGACTTTTGGGTCTTGGGCCTAAGTGTTCCCAAATGTGTTTTTACCTAGGGGAAGAAGGGAATTGGTAACGTTGTGCTTTGGGAGGAATTCAAATTGGCTTTCCTTAATCGGTATTTCCCTCCTGAGCTTAGGGAAGCTATACATATATCACCCTCATAACATCCTAAACATTCCCGAATATCCTCTCAAACACTTAGCCATAATTTTCACTCCCAAATTCAAGTCTCAAAACCCTCATCTGGAACTAAAAATTTTCTTCAATCTTCAAGTCTCCATTTTCAATCTTCATCAAGAGCTTTTTCAAAGCTAAGGTGTGTGGGTTTTAGAGATTGGGTTCTTCCTCCCATGGTGCCGTAATCTCCTTTTACTCAATTTGCAAGATTTAAAGTTGATTTTACAATTGGGTTTACTAGCATGAACATGTCTATGAACTATGCTAAAATTATTTAAAGCTATGACTATTTTGCTATGTTTGGAGCTATAAATCTTGGATTTATTGTAATATTTGATGAGGAGTTTTGATGTATATTGCTTAAAGGTGTTGCAAGGTGGTGATTGATGGTTTTACAATGAATTTACTTACATTATTTCACCTCTATATTTTATAATTTTATACTAGCATTACACACCCTCTAAGTGATTGATAAAATGTCCGGATGTGGTTTATCGAGGAATTCAAGGTCCAAAACTTGAGATATGATATGACTAATGTGATGAGGATGAAAGAAGCTTATATATATATGATATAATCTATATAAAGTGTTGCATTAGACCATGATCGATTCGGGGGGAGTAAGATCCCGGATAACCTTGTCGAGGGGTTTATACCTTGATAACTGATGTGGGGGTTTGTACTCATCAACCATATGAAGGGTTTGTACTTCACCACCAGGGTGATAAGGTGCAATTATCATCAACCATGTAAGGGGTTTGTACGACACCACCAGGGAGATAGGGTGAAACCATCATCAACCAACCAAGGGGTTTGTACTTAAAAATTTTAGCTTGGTCTCTTCTACACATATAATATCCTATATAAGCATGAGTTACTTAAGTATGTTTTACTTGTGCATTGATCATACATGCCATATTGTTATAGTATGCCTATTGCCTATTGTTATGCATTTTGATTAAAGTGTGTATATCTTGTTGCATTGCATCCTACATACTTAGTATATTCAAATATACTAAGGCATACTCTTGCCTACATGATATCACCATGTAGGAACTGGTGCCCAAGTTGATCATCCTATTCCTCTATTTTGAGGACTTTAGTCTATGTTGCTCTTATTATTTATTGAGATATTCTTCTTTATTGTCTATTATAACTATTAGGGTGATCTCAATTGCTTTGTCTTGGCCCCGTCTCTTATCTATGCATTGGAGGTGCTTATTGGACATATTATGTATCTATGATATGAGTTTGACTCTTGTCTCTTGATTATGTTGTTATGCAAGGTTTTTTCCCCTTAGCCCCTTTATCCTTATTCGTACTCTTTATGTCTTTTATATAGTTCCATGACCAATGATGTGTAATGATAAGTTAAGAGGCTTGTTTGGGGTTCCTTCGAGTTTTCTATTCGATGTGTCACGTCTAGGCCCTAGGGTTGGATCGTAACAAACCTAGTATCAGAGCACTAGGTTGATAGATCCTCGGAGTCCAACACACCGTGTTGATCCGAGGAGTAACCTATCAATGGTGAGCTCTGGGATACTCTTACTATGCTTGCCCAAGTTTTGGCCAACCAAGTCAATCAAGGGGCCCAAGCCCCTCATGCTACTACCCTGGGAGCCAGGGTAGGGGACTTTATGAGGATGAATCCTCTGGTGTTCCATGGGTTAAAGGTGGATGAAGATCCACAAGAGTTCATTGATGAGATCTACAAGATCTTAAATATCATGGGTGTTGGCCAAATAAAAAGGCGAAGTTGGTAGCGTACCAACTCAAAGAGATAGCCCAAATATGGTATGACAAATGGAAGGGGAAGAAGGGAATTGGTAACGTTGTGCTTTGGGAGGAATTCAAATTGGCTTTCCTTAATCGGTATTTCCCTCCTGAGCTTAGGGAAGCTATGTTGGTGGAGTTTATGAACTTGAAACAAGGTGCTATGAATGTGAGGAAGTATACCCTCAAGTTTAATCAACTTTCAAAGTATGCTCCTTATTTGGTGGCTGATCTTAGATCTAGGATGAATAAGTTTGTGATGGGAGTCTCCAACTTGGTAAGTGAAGAATGCTGGTCTGCTATGCTAACTAGTGACATGGACTTGTCTCGGTTGGTGACCTATGCCAAGCAAATGGATAAGTGAAGAATGCAGGTCCGCCATACTAATTAGTGACATGGACTTATCTCGGTTAATGCCCTATGCCGAGTAAATGGAGGAGGAGAAATTGAGGAAGAGAAGGGGCATGAGGCCAAGAGGGCCCGATTTGAGGGTAAATTCTAAAATGGTGCTAGATTTTGTCAAGCCCAAGGGTCTTCCATGCTACTAATAGGGGGTTTGCCAATGACTTCCCTAGGCCTCAAGTGTTAGTAGTATGGTTCCTATTGATGTGTACCCTAATTGTGAAAGAAGCTATGGAGGCCCATGTTCGAAAGGTTCTAATGCATGCTTTGAATGTGGGGAACTTGGTCACAAGAAGGTGGATTGTCCAAGAAACCGTGGCAAGGACTGGGGTGCAAATGTGGCTCTATTAGGTAGAGGTGGTCCTCAAGGTGGTGCCCCAAGGCATAATTGGTTTTATGCTCTAGATAGGAGACAAGGGGTTGGTGAGGTTCCTGATGTTGTTATCGGTATTTGAAAATCTTTAACTTTACTGTATATGCTTTGATTGATCCGAGTACCACTCTTTCTTTTGTTACCCCTTTTGTTGCTAAAAAGTTCTATGTTGACCCCGAGTTATTGGATGAGTCTTATGAAGTGTCTACTCTTATTGGTGTCTCTATTATTGCTGGGAAAATTTATAGAAGTTTTCCTATTTTTATTTTGCATAAGTTGTTGTCTTGTGATCTTGTTGAATTAGACATGGTAGATTTTGATGTCATTCTTGGGACAGATTGGTTGCATGCCTACTATGCCTCTAATGATTGTAGAACTCATAGGGTCAAATTCTAATTTTCAAATGAACTCATCCTTGAGTGAGAAAGTCAAGATGTGGTGGTCAAGGGTAGATTAATTTCTTGCATTAAATCCCGTAAGTTGATCTCTAAGTGGTGTCTTTACCATCTAATGAGGGCTAAAGATGTGGAGTCCAAAGTCCCTTCCATAGAGTCGGTTCTGGTTAAAAATGCATTTCTTGATGTCTTCCTAAATGACCTTCCCAGTGTCTCTCCCGAAAGGGAGATAGATTTTGGCATAGATCTCCTTCCTGATACTCAAC
>DF366161.1:4982-23590 GCA_000787875.1 Solanum virginianum
AAGAAAGAATGAGTGTATAAGAGGAGGGCATGACTACAAGAATTCACTATCAACCATTTTGAGCATCTATAACATAAATCTCCAAATGGGGGGGAGGGGTAGTGATTTAAGAACAAAACTAAAAATAAACACTATACTGACTATGTGAAAAAACTCTCAAATTTAGGGACAACTTAGGAATTGTGTTCCCTATAGTTCGTTGACTCCATTACCCTAAATAACATAACTATACATGGGAATTCGGATGCAGGATGGTAACTTAGGTTCTTCCAGCCCTCTTTTGAAGGTGAAGGTCGAATTTCACCATGGTGCTTGGTCGGTAGCCATGGTGTACCAAATAACCATTACCTATTGTCCCAGTCAACCTCCCCTTGGTCAGGTTTGGTTCATTAGACGAGAACACATCAATCGAATCAAAATGAAGGGAAATAAACAATAAATGCGAAATCCCAATCATAGAAATGCCATATGTCTAGGTTATTTCAAATCAACTACCCATGGTTCCCACAACCCCAAGTTATGGGTGCTTAGCTACTCATGGCTAAGGTAAAATCAACAATAATAGAAATAAATAACATAATTGAGAATTTTTACCCAAGCAAATGAAGAACAAGAACACCACAAGTTGCAAACCACAAGTTGCAAACCACAAGCTTTGATAGATGAGAATGAATGCAATGAAAGATTTGCAATCCCCAAGAGTGGGTCTTTAAAGTGAAAATAATGATCTACACTAAAACCCTAAAATATTCTAGAGAGAATATTCAAAGTTTCTTTTTGCTAAGATTCAAGTCTGGCGATCTCTCCCCTCAAATAAACCCTAACATAAAGTATTTATATCATTTACAATTTAACCCTAAAAATTAAGCACAAAAGACAGTTGGCAGCAAGTACGTCGCACAGGTACAACACGTAGGATGACCTATAAGTCGTAATCGGGGTCTCGTATCAGACACTTTGCATTCTGGAATTGGCTGTTATAACCCACTAGTATGAGTTGTTGCTTGGGCTACAACTCGTATGCTCCTCTCATAGTCTATGCCTTCAGTTCTTGGTCAAATATTTTGGTTCACTATTTATTGCTACAAACGCACCTATATGAGTCGTAGGGATACCTAGAGTGGCCTTGTAGGGCTGACCTTCACTTAGCAGATTTCTGATTTTTGCTCACTGTTCCTTGCTGCGAGATCAATTTATGACTCGTAGCTTGGGTTACGACTCGCAGGCAGGTTTGTATGTCCTGTACTTCAGCAAAATCTGCAATTTTCTCCCAAAATCAAGCCAACCTATCTTTTCTACAATAACAACACAAAAACACATAAAAACCCATAAAAAGTCACTTTAAGAACTCACAAAATCCCTTGTTTTAGGCATCAAATATGCTTTATTATGATAGCACATCAACACCCTCAACTTAGAAATGTTGCTTGTCCTCAAGCGATGACTCAATCTAAGTAGACAATGAGAAACACATAGTAGTTACTCTAATGGCATATACATCATTTACTCTACTTCAGGTACCCAACTCTCATTTTCAAAACCAGATTGCAAAGCTACTAAGAAAACCAAAACACAAAGATATATCTGGCAATCCAACTATGACAAGCAAAGGAGTATCAACCATCCATAATAACTGGGTTCGTCATATGCCAATTAAGCAGTACAAATGACCTCACAGAAAAGAAGTCCCTCTTACTCACTCAAAAAGCATTTAGAACTCATGGACTATGCAAGCATTCTCACTCTCACAAATGCAATTCATGCACAATGACTAACACCATAGGCTTGTCTCTATACTCAACTTTCAGCTTGGTGACAAAGTGGATTTGGATCACTTTAGGACTTAATGGCTCGTAACATAGGCTCATGGGGATTTGCTATGACATTTTAGGCAAGTGGCGACTAAAAGATATCCTTGAACTATGTTTACCAATACTTTTACCTTCATCATCCAACCTTTTTAACTAAATCTGCCCTTATTCTCCTAATTCAAGCTTTTCCCGGGTGTTTCTTTCTCTTTTTCAGCTGTGCCTTATTTTTGAACTCATTTTGCTAATCTATTTAATCCAAGGCTCTCTTCTTTTCTTTTTCTCACCTGGCTCATGACTTTTCTTTTCATTCTTTCTTTCCCAACTAATCACCTTATCTTCATTACTTTACTACAATGAAGGCCACCCTCAACTTAGGCTTTTAGACTGAGGTCAAGTATACAATATCTATTCCCCAAACTAGGGCCACTATTCGCAGCCACCCTCAACTTAGGCTTTTAGCCTCAATCAAGGTTCACATGTTCAAGGATATACCAGGGTCAATATCAAGGTATTTCATAAAACAAGGTTAAGCTAGTTAGGTGTCAAGAAAGAATGAGTGTATAAGAGGCTTAAGCATTTGGAACAAGGGGTCAAATAACACATTTGGTAGGTCATTTAGGCAAAAGTGGGCTTACTAAAATAACAAAGGCCTGGGATCCTTTCCAAATCAACCATATCACCAAACCAATCTTAGAGTGATAAGGCACGTTCTGAGTCCATACATAATACATGAATGCGGCAACATAAGCTCATAACACACATGATATTGCACACACAATCAAGTATAGAATCACAGGTCATGCTTCAAGCATCATTGTACCTTCTCGTTATCAGAACAAGTACTACCCAATAATCAATATGCATGGTTACACTAATAACCAACAACCTCAAAAATTTTTAGGGTACTGAATTTTCAAACCATTCAAAAAGCATTTAAAGACTATGTATACACCAAGAGATAATAACTACCATGTATCTACAAATTAATTACACTACTCTAGACATGCTAGCTCAACAGAAATTAAAAACATCCACAAGGAAAAAGAAACACGGCAAGAAAACCTTGGGATAAAAAATAGGGGAAGTTATGGACTCGAGGCTACTTAGACTTCACCTTAATCCATAACTTCCCATACTCCACCAAAAGAGAATACTTTTTCCTCAAAGTAAAGACATACATTAAAACCAAATAACTAAAACACACACACACACACACAAATATATATATATATATATATATATATATATATATATATATATATATATATATATATATATACACACACACACACACCACACACATATATATATATATATATATATATATATATATATATATATATATATACATATATATACACATACATACACACACACACTAAAAACCATTATTTCAAAACCAAATATCCAAAACAAAGATAAAAACAAATTCAACACAAAACATTTAAAAATATCCAAAATCAACATAAAGAAAATATTATCTCAAACACAGCACAAAGTATCCACAAATAGAAAGGAAGGACTGGGTTCAAAATAGCAAACATTATGGTGCTCAAGCACCAGTATCTGTTTGGTCAGCAGGGTCCTGAGCTATGGCCTCCTTCTCAGTAGTCTAGGCTGCAGCTGCAAGTGAGCTACACTCTCCATGTGTAGTCTACTGCTCCCGGTCCCTCTGTATGGCCACCATAAGCAGCAACTCCTGCACCACCTCCTCTGGTATCGGCTCATCCTCCAGTTCTACGGTTTCATCTTGTCTGGGCCTCTTCTGGCTCACCCCTGAGTCATCAATCTCAAAGGGCCTCTCCCGTGGAAATGCGGGCGGTCAGCTAGCCCGTTAAATATATCATCACCCATCAGTGCCATCTCTGGGAATACAATCGGGGCTGCTAACATCTTCAACAAGTTGGCCTTAAACTTGGCCAACTCCTCTGTCACTGCACTTATGTCAGCAGGTCGAGCACCCTCGAGCCTCCTCTGGACTCTCTCATCGAAAGCATCAATTCCGGCATCCACCGCTCCAACCCTCTAATCAATCAAATCATGGGCGAATGCCTTTTTCATCTTCTCTGAATCCTATATAGTCTGGTGAACCCATAATTTGCTCTAGTCTGCTAAAGTCTGCAGCCTAAATTCACTGTGACTACCCAACACAACAGTGCCTGAATAGTAATAGTAGAGATAAGAGAATCAACGTGCACAGTAGATGATGCTAGTGCATGAGTACTGGAGGATGGTGTTGTCTCGATCTCAACAACTGGAGAAGGCTCTGCAGTAGCTGGAGTAATACCGGTGATGGCTGGAATCGGCTCTTGAGTCTGAGACTTAATAGGGAATGGATCTGGTATACAATGAGGAACTGCTCTCTATAGGGTTACTAGGTTTTCGTCAGCCTTGATCAGGTTAGGATCCATGGTACGCACGACCTCTACATGAGGGTCCAAATGGAGAGAAACATGCACCCTTGCCATATTGCATAACCTATGTATCAAGATGGGGAACAACAATGCATATTAGGTGCGGATTACTGACTTATGGATCTGCTCTGCCATAACTCAAGCCCAGTAAATCTTATAGCCCACTAAGATGCTAGCTAGCAGTACTGCTCTCTCCATTGTGATCACGTTATCCGTAAATGTAGGTCTGATGTTCTAATGGATAATGGACCACCAAACCTTTGCCTGAAAAGAGAGGTGGGACTTCATAATAAAATTAATATGGGTTGTGACCCACGTCGGCTCAATATCGACCTCACATCTTTGGCTCGCTATCCATCTAAAGAGCTCTATTCTCAGCTTGACATCTTTCTCATTAACCACCTTCCTCATATTTGTGATCTGATTATCATACTCAACAGTGGAATGCAACATTCTATAGTTTGGCCAAAATTAGATCCTCCAAATGGTTTCTTCAGAGATATCAACAACCTCACCCTTGACCAGGACTTCACGCAATCGTGGTTGCTCAATATCCTTCTTGTGTCTAGGAAGATCTCTGCGAATGGTAGCATAGTAGGATGCATAGAATTCCTGGACTAAGTATAGGGTGTACTTGCCCAATTTTTGTGACATCCACCTCAGTTCGTGGCGATCAATTTCAGCCTCCAAGGTGGGAACACTACTAAGCCTGAATCTTTTAGCCTTGCCTTTTCATGGAACTACCACACTGGCTTCCCTTGACTCTTGAGTTCCAACCCCTTATCATAAATCTCCTTCATGCTTGGGATGCCCCATCTTATTTTTTGGGGGTCTATGGCAGTGACAGTATAAGAAGAGTCAGCTTGCTGTTGAGGAGCATTCTCCTTAGGTTGAGCCTATGAACCTGACTCAGAAATTGAAAGATCATCATCCGACCCATCTTTATTACCCTTATCTTTAGATTGGGAGGCGCTATCTACTTCCATCGAAACCCTTGATGCCTAGGACCTTGTCAATGGCACATTTACTTTAGGGTCAATATGCATATTCATCTCCTCAATTAACTCTACTGACTGAGCATCATCTAAAGTTTCATTTCTCAATTGGTGTCTCGAAGTTGAGGCAACATCCCTTCTACCTTTTGGAGGCATTCTATATGAAAACTCACTAAATACCAGATTGTGAACCCTATGATATTTGTTCCGAAAGAGTACACACAAAAAAATGAAATAGGAAATAACAAGACCACTAAGGTAAACATGCCGAACCAGATGCAGGTCTGCAAGTACGAGGTGAGGATATGACTCGTAGGTTGACCCACGAGCCATACTGTAGCCTCATAGTACCAAGGTATTTGAGAGAAATGCATTATGAAATCAGATACGAGATGCAGGTATGACTCATAGGTTGTCTTACGAGTTGTAGTCTGGGCTTGCACCTTATTCCAGAAACATCTTGAAAACTCAGATTGGGTCCACGAGACCCTACTATGACTCATAACAAGTGCCATGAATCATAGGTGGGTCTCTTATAGAAAGTGTTAAGGCACCTTAGGTGACTGTTGCCTTTTATGAAGGGCCATTACATCTCGTAGGGTGACCCATAACTCGTGGTAGGTCCTCGTAGCAGAAAATAGAAGGCACCTTGGGTGCTTGTAACCTTTCCACAATGACCAAAAATTAACCATGAAGCACATGAACAGACAATCAACCTCAAAACATATCTAATCACCCCAATTAACCATTATCCCATAATGCACCAGGAATCCCCTCTTATAATTGAAACATACTCAAAATGAACCAATTATGAGGCCCACACTAACTAACATCAATATAGAACATATAGAGATTCAAGAATGGTCACAGTCGATTCACCCAACGGTATTTTAGATCAGCACAATTGAAATTACCCTACTCTCCCAAAAGAATTCAACCCCAAAATGATTTTGCAAAGTGATCACTCGAGGATCATATATCAAACTTATATGACCACCATATAAAACTTTATGACTACCTAGCAAAGGTAAACATATAGAATTGAATCATTGCAGAGAAGTTAACAACTCTAGATCTTACTCTTCATGCCAACATAATCATTTTCAACTGGTTATGCCTACTATGATTACAAAACATTCATTCAAACACCAATAAAGTAAGATCATATCATGGGTGTGCCAAATTTAACCATGAAAAATCACTGGATGAAAAGATAAAGATTTAATGAGAAGTAGAAGAGCCAAAACCCTGACGAAGGACACTTGCTAGGAGATATTAATACAAAATATGGTCTGGGATTGATTGGAACAGTAGTAAATAGTGATTAGAGAGTTATGGGGAAAGAAAAACCATTTCAATGAGGGAAATGAGGAGTCAATATACTTTTGACCATTTATATTCTAAATCAGGTCATCATTTTAAAAATCTATAGATAGGTTCTACGAGACCCTAACTATGTTATAGAGTATCCTATGGCTTGAAGGTCCCAGTCTCGTAGAAGACCAACACTTTGCAAAATCTAATAATCCATACCTGGGTACAAGGAACCCCACTTACGACTCGTAGGTGACACTATGAATCATAAGGTTGGCTCATAGTATGTGTGCCAACTTTAATTGCTCACTACTTCTCTTTATGAGGCATGACTATAAGTCGTAGAATTTACTACGACTCATAAGGCTGCTCGTAGAGGTTGCTCCATATGCTACTTTCTTTAACTCTTCAGCTTTTAGTCTGTTACTATAAATCACACTTCAAAATACACCACTTTCCAGAATAGTGCAACTGATCCAATGTCAACACATCAAAACAAGTATAAAACTACTACCTAACAAATTTATCATCCAAATTATACTCAAAACAAAACAAAAAAAAAACATCAAAGATACTTGGGTTGCCTCCCAAGAAGCACCTTGTTTAACATCGTGGCTCGACTTTATCATCATGAGTACTCATAATTCCTCGTGGGTTTCATCATCACTCCTTTTATACCTCCTTCGATCTCCTTACACCGACTTTAACTGTGTTACAAGTTGCTCAATCCTATAATCAAGCCTTTGTATTGCCATGGGTTGTTGTTCGACTTTGTAGTTCCCCTTGATGACATCAAACTTTATCTCCTGAATAACCTTTTCTTACTCATTAGTTTTTGTAAGCACTTGCTCAAGCTTATGCTCAATCCTTGATAGCTAATTAGTGATGCATTGTTGGTGTAGTAACCTGAGCTAATTAGGCACACTCTCTCTCCTGGAAGTTGTTGGGGCTCCCTTTAGTGCACTAGAGGATGGTACTATTTGTTCTTGAAATAGCTGGTAGACTTGGACAACGGCAGATAGCTTATCCATATATTCGGTAATTTTGTTGAATGGCCACCTCAAAAATGCCTAACTGTCCCCTCCAAACAATGTTCAGCATGCCATCGTTTCTTGAAGGTTAGTGCCCGATAGAAACAAGCCACCAATACATCATCAGATAGGCCGTGATCCCACTTTGGTCCTAGAAACTTCCCATACCTTTCCCAAGCTACTCCCAGTGATTCTCTTGGTACTCGCTTAAAATTGTAAATATTGTCCTGCAACTCTTACTTGTTGGGCCCTTTGTTAAAATGCATGAGGAAAACCATTTGGACCTCTCCCCAGTTGGAAAAAACATTTAGTGGAAGTATTGATCAACACTCTTCAGCCTCGCATCTGAGAGTCATGGGAAAGGTTTGAAAAACCATGCCATCCCAAGCAGGATGTCTCATCCCAACCACCCCCCTCAGTGTTTGAGTGAAATTCTGAAGGTGATTTTGGGGGTTTTTCAATTCTTGCTTGTAGAATAGGACACATCTCTGTAAGGTCTCCAACAAGTCACTTGTGATGTAGAGCTTTTGTTCTGTCATGGTGCAAATCAACCTGTGAATTGAACTAAGCAACAAAAACAAGAAAAATAAAAAGTAAAGTACAAGAGAATCTAGAAATGAATACTTGAACTAACTAATAGTGAAGTCAAGTCAAAAACCTAGCTGTATTCCCTGTCAATAGTGCCATAATTTTTTATGATGTTCACGCTCCAATAAGAAAGCGATTGTTGTTAGCAATTAACCTAATCGGAGGTTACAGTCGAATCTATAGGGAATACAAGGCTAGAATACAAGAATTCACTATCAATCATTTTGTGCATCTATAACTTAAATATCCAAATGGGGGGGGGGGAGTTTGTGATTTAAGAACAAAACTAAAAATAAACACTATACTAACTATGTGAAAAAATACTCAAATTTAGGGACAACTTGCGAATTGTGTTCCCCATGGTTCGTTGACTCCATTACCCTAGACAACATAACTATAAAATGGGAAGTTGCATGTAGGATGATAACTTAGGTTCTTTCAGCCCTCTTGTGAAGGTGAAGGTCGAATTTCACCATGGCGCTTGGGCGGCAACCATGGCGTGCCAACTAACCGTTACCTATTGTCCCAGTTAACCTCACCTTGGTCAGGTTTGGTTCATTAGACGAGAACACATCAACCAAATCCTATGGTCTTCTTCCCTTTTCCTATTCATCATTACCTTGGTCGGGATAGTAATAGTAGGTGGGTTTTGGTGTTGGCCACCAGCAAACATCAATCAAAATGATGGGAAATAAACAATACATGGAAAACTCCAATCATAGAAATGCTATATGTCTAGGTTATTTCAAATCAACTACTCAAGGTTCCCACAACTCCAAGTTGTGGGTGCTTAGCTACTTATGGCTAAGGTAAAATTAACAATAATAGAAATAAATAACATAGTTGAGAATTTTATCCAAGGAAATGAAGAACAAGAACACCACAAGTTGCAAACTACAAGCTTTGATAGATGGAGAATGACTGCAACGAAAGATTTGCAATCCCCAAGAGCGGGCCTTCAAAGTGAAAATGAGTATCTACACTAAAACCCTAAAATATTCTAGAGAGAATATTCAAAGTTTCTTTTTGCAAACATTCAAGTCTGGGGATCTCTCCCCTCAAATAAATCCTAACATAAAGTATTTATAGCATTTACAATTTAACCCTAAAAATTAAGCAGAAAAGATAGCTAGCAGCAAGCACGTCGCACAGGTACAACTCATAGGGTGACCTACAAGTCGTAATCGGGGTCTCGTATCAGGCACTTTGCATTCTAGGTTTGGCTGCTATGACCCACTGGTATAAGTCATTGCTTGGGCTACGACTCATGTGCTCCTCTCGTAGTCTAGGCCTTTAGTTCTTGATCCAAAATTTTGGCTCTTTGCTTCTTGCTATGAACCCACCCATACGAGTTATAGGGAGACCTTTGATTCATAGAGTGGCCTCGTAGGACTGACCTCCACTTAGCAAATTTTTGATTTTTGTTCACTGTTTCTTACTACGAGATCACTTTACAACTCGTAGCTTTGGCTATGACTCATAGGCAGGTTCCTATGTCCCTGCACTTCAACAAAATCTGCAACTTTCTCCCAAAATCAAGCCAACCTACCTTTTCTGCAGTAACAACACAGAAACACATAAAAACCATAAAAAGTTGCTTTAAGAACTCACAAAATCCCTTGTTTTAGGCATCAAATGTGTTATATTTTGATAGCACATCACCTCCTCTTGGATAGACCGCATTTTTGCATCCATCACCAAGGCAAACAGAAAGTGGCTCAACACAGATCCTTGATGAAGTCTCATCTCAATAGGAAATGCCTTTGACTCTCCTCCCTCCATTCTTACCCGAGTTTTAGCTCTGTCGTACATGTCCTTTATCACCCTAATATATGCCATTAGGACTCCTTTCACCTGTAGACATCTCCATAGGACATTTCTCAAAATTTTTTCATAGGCTTTCTCGAGATCAATGAACACTATATAAAGGTCCTTCTTTCTTTCCATATATTTCTCCACTTATCTCCAAATAAGATGAATATTGCTTCAGTAGTCGACCACCTTGGCATGAATACAAATTGATTCTCTAAGATGGACACTATTTTTCTCACCCTCATCTCCATCACTCTCTTTGACCTTTATAGTGTGACTTAATAACTTGATACCCCTGTAATTGTTATAGTTTTGAATATAACCCTTGTTCTTGTACAATGAAAGCATTGACTCCTCCTCAATTTATTAGTCATCTTGGCAGTCTTTATAATAGTATTGAATAGTCTAGTCAACAACTCTATTCTATCCTTGACCATGTTCTTCCAAAATCTATTGGGATCTCATCGGGTCCGATCGCCTTCCCTCTCTTCATCCTACTAATAGCACGGCTAACCTCCTCAACTCTGAACTGCCTGCATAACCAAAATCTCAATGACATTCAGAGTGTGCCAACTTACCTAGCTCACTAACTTTATCTCCTTTTTCATTTAAAGTTTGTGAAAGTAAGCTTGCCACCTTAGCTTAATGGACATCTCATCGACCAAAACCTTACCCTCTTCATCCTTGATGCACTTCACTTGGTCCAAGTCATGAGCTTTCCTTTCTCTCTTCTAGCGAGCCAATACAATCTCTTTTCCCAGCCGTTATCACTTAGCTCCTCATACAGGTGCTCAAATGTTACTCTCTTAGCACTCGTCACCACCATCTTCACTTCTGTCTTAGTTGTCTTATAGATCTCCTTAAGCCTTCGCTTTTCATCCTAATCCCTTTACTCCAACTACTTTGTATAAGCAACCTTCTTAGCTTTCACTTTGACTTGAACTTCATCATTCCACCACCAATCGCCCTGACGTCCACCAAAGGTTCCTCTCGAAACCCCTATTACCTTGATCATTGCTTTTCTAATGCAACCAGCAGTAGTGTCCCACATATTGTTCATATTTTCACTATTATTCCAAGCCTTTAAATTACTCAGCTTTTCTTCTATCTCTCATGAAAGGGTAGGGGTCAGGCCTCCCCATCTAATCCACAGTTGGGCATTAATAGCTCTTTTTTTCTCTTTTATTTCTAAATCCATCACTAGAAGCCTATGTTGAGTGGATATATTTTCAATCGAAATAACCTTCCAATTCTTGCAAAGGCTTCTATCGCTGATGTCGCCTAAGTTACACCTCCTTTTATAGGATAAAGTGGTCGCTGTCAAGAAACAGAACCTAACCAAGGTTAGGTCGAACGCATAAGGAATAGTAGACTCAAAATAATTCAATGACTGCAATTTTAGTAGTTAACCAACTTACTTTCTCGAGGGGGGGAGTTGCAATAATCAATATAAAAATAAACTAACTACTACAAAAGAGAAATCAATATGGAGAGAAACAAGAGTATTGTGTTCCCACAACTCATAGGGTGACCTACAAGTCGTAATCGGGGTCTCGTATCAGGCACTTTGCATTCTAGGTTTGGCTGCTATGACCCACTGGTATAAGTCATTGCTTGGGCTACGACTCATGTGCTCCTCTCATGATTCCTTAACTTAGTATCACCGGATAACCTAATTCTTTTCTAGTGTGTAGCGTTAGTAACACCAGACGGGTTCTAATGTTGACCGCCATCAGAAAACATGCAAAATGAAGAGAGTTAATTAATATATGCATGTACACTTTCCAAGAATTATGATTATCCAATTTTACCTTATTAGTTCTTTATGGTTCCCACAACCCTAGTTGTGGATTTTGCTACTCATGCTTTGTGTAGATGCAAGAATCATGAATTGGAAGAACATAATTGAGTACTTACACAATAGAATTAAGAACAAGCAAATCCAACTTCAATGAGAATCACAAGCTTAAAGATGAAATTAAAGTACAACTATTCTAAAAATACTCTCCAATGTAATCTCACTATTTTCTCTCTCTAATTACTCAGTTCTCTGATTACTAAGTGAAAACTCATGAAAAATAACAAAAAAGACCTTTTTATGTTAAGTAAAATATAAGTCCTAAATAAAATAGGATAATTGGTTGTCACGCCATATAAAAGAGGTTTACGGGCCATATTGCATTCCATGGCCTATAATCGAGGTCTCGTATAAAGCTCCTGGAAATTTGAACTTCAAATCTACGACACCTCTATATGACTCGTAAAGTGGTTTATGACCCATAAGGGGATTTCATCAGATAAATCATCCAAAAGTCCCAATCTCTGATCCTTAGGGCACGAACCATGATCTATGACTCATAAATAATTTCACAACCCATTTGCATATTCGTTAAACCAACATAAACAATAGCCCCTCACTGGAATTGTCCAAGAAACCTATGTCACAACTCGTAGAATGGTCTATGGGCCATAAAAGGTCTCGTACTGCATCAAAAACTAGAAACTTTTATATTTCTTCCCAAAAATCAAGGCCAAGCCTATAATCCTGCAAACATAACACAAAAACACATAAAACCAACTAACATGACATTGAGAACACATAAAATTTTATGTTTTAAGTATCAAAAGTGTTATATTTTTGCAGCATATCAACACCCTCAACTTAAAATTGGTGCTTGTCCTTAATCGACAAACTAAATCTATATAGATATTACAGTAACACACAGACCTCAACCCAATGACATAAATCACATCAATCTCAAACTCAAATACCTACACCACATTTTCGAAATAGGATCAGATAGCTACCTAGCAAACCAATACAAACTAGTGTATGTGACAACACAACTATGATAAGTGAGGTACTATCAACAATCCAAAATCACTGAATAAGTCTAATGCTAACATTAATGTAATGCAAGTGCCCTCATAAAAAGAAGTCTCATGTCAAACACTCAATAATGTTTTCATGTATTACCTTGGGACTATGCAAAATCATTTACCCTCACAAAAGATATTCATGCATCATGCCTAAAACCATATACTAGCCCCTATACTCATGACTAAGATCTTCCACCACTTCAACTAGGATCACTTTAGGACGTTCTTTTCTTGTAACGCAGGCTCAGGGGACTTTGGTACGGTATTTTGGGAACATAGTGACTAAAGGCCCTTCTTGACATTGCGTTTTTCTATACTTTTGCCCTAAAAAGTCTGTTATTTTCATCTCATTCTCCCTTCCTCCTATCTCAAGCTTTTCTGGGTACTTTCTTTTTATTTTTTTGCCTTTTACCTTGCTTTTACACTTTATTTTTCTTTTTAGCTCACAAACTAAGGCATTACTTATTTTTCTTGCATCTAGTACATGATTTTTCCCTTTTGCTCTATATCACTAACTTCTCTCCTTGTATTTGAATTTCACCCTTACACCAGCCACCCTCAACTTAGACTTTTAGCTTGAGTTGAGGTGCACAATATCCATTCTCCAAACCAAGGCCACTTTTGGTAGCCGCTTGCACAATGTTCAAGGAAGGACCAGGGCTAATTTCAAAATTTTACAACTAACAAGGCTAGGTTAATCAGGTATTTTCAAAGAATAGGTACATGTTTGGCTCAAACATTAGGAACAAGGGATATATTATAGTTTTGGTGAGTCATTTAGGCTAAGTGGGATATTAAGAACAATGACCTAAAATCCTTTCCTAATCCAATTAATCTACGGTCCAACATAGAGTAACAAGGCAAGTACTGAGTTAGCACACAATACATGAATCTAGCAATTTAAACTCACACGCACATGACACTGACTCATTATCAACAAAACACTCTCAGATCATGCTTTTTATCTTAATTTTATGCCCACTTCTCAGAACAAACATTGGCATACACCTAAACATGCATGGTTGCTATCTAAGCTACTAATAAAATTTTTTGATGGCTATCATTTTTCAAACAAATCACAAAAATATGCTATATGCCACAACTATTAGTACTATATGCTATACATGCCGATTCAACAGAAAGTAAATATCCACGGGGAAAAAAAACACAGGCAAGAAAACCTCGAGATCAAAATTGGGATAGTTATGGACCCAAGCTAATCATATTTCACTGAGGCCCATATCTACCCATACACCTCATAAAAAAGATGTGCATTGTCCCCAATGCACAAAATCAAAGAAAAATAATAACATAAGGGGTCAAAGATCATACATAGATGCCTAAGCACTAGTGTGTGTCTAAGTTTTGCCACCCTCATCTTGCAGGGTAGTCTCCTAAATAGTAGCACTCTGTTCGGAGGGGCAAACAACCCTAACCTACTCTACCCCACGAGATCATCGTATCTCTGCCTCTCATCTTGATACCCTTGAGACAAGCTCGAGATCCTCCTACTCAGTCATCTCTACCTGATATTGTGCAAAATTAGGATTATCATTCGGGCGGAGTTTTTTCCCGTGGGATGACTGGATAGGCTCATCAGGAGCAAAAAGATCAACTATCGGCTCCAGGAGTGTGGTCACTAGAAGTGTCACTTGTGCCATGAGTGTTGCTATTATTTCATCCTAGAGCTATTGGATCTCTGTCTGAATAGCCGATAAGTCTGAGAGTTGGGCCTAGATGAAGCTCATCTATACCCTTAGTTCGAAAGCATCAATGAGAGCATCCTTGGTAGAGAGATGATCCTGAATAGTAGTGATCATGAATACCTGGATGCGACCCTCTGAGTTCTAAATGGCTTAGTGGACCCATAGCCTAGTCTACTAAACAAGTAGAGTCAACTGTGACTCAGTATGAGATAATCTCTATGCTATGGCCTGGATAGATGCGGCGGACACGTATACCATGCCCGCTGGAGTAGCCTGTGGTGTAGGAATAAAAGTAGTGAGCCCTTTCTTCTCGGTTGCCTCTAGTTACAGGGGCATGTCCTCAGTAGTAGCAGCAATGGTAATATTCTGTGTACCCTCAAGTGGTAGAGTTAGGGCAAATATCTCTGGCCTACGAACAGGCTGATGATGTGCTCACTGATGCATCACTGGATTCTCTTTAGCCTTGATCAGGCTAGAATCCAATGTACGATAGGCCTGGATTTACTAGTCTAGTTGGTCCAAGCTCTCCACCCTCGAGTCTAGACAGAGTCGATAAATCAAGTAAGGGAATGGGATAGAGGTGGACCTCGTTAGGGCGATCTCATGAATCTACTCGGCTATGAGATAGGCCCAATCAGTAACATAATTAGCCAAGATGCTAGCAACCAATACTACATGCTTCGACATCAATGTGTTATTTGCAAGAGTAGGGCGGATGCATAATCGAACAACAGCTAACCAAAACTTAGTGGGATAACTAAGCGAAGACTTGATAATAGGCTCTGAGTGTGTGATACGACCTATGCAGGTTCCAGTTCCTGCTTACCAATATAACTAGCCACACATCTCATCAAGCTAGCTCATCACTATAGATCTCTCATCACTAGTTGGTCCCTCATCTGCCCCACCATGTAGTATAACTCTGCGGTGGATTTGGGTGTAGGGAATGTTGGTCAAAAAAGCATACGTCGTATAGTGGTCTCTGATATATTAACCTACCGGCTCTCACTCTCATCTCAATCAGTCTGGGCTAAGAGAGGGGCTTCTTTTCTTTGTTAAGAGTTTTGTGTACCGTTGCTGTGTATGAGGCACAGAACTCCCTTACCATAGCCGGGGAGTATCATCCGAGTGTGTGTGTCAACCACTGAAGCCTATACCTAATCATCGTGTCTTGGAGGCTGGGGACACTATCGAGTCTATCTAATATGACCTGGGGCTCCTCATAAATGGAGCGGGCTGACTTGCTCCACACAATTTGCTGCTAGCCCTCCACATAAACATCCCACATGCCCTCGATGCACCACCAATTTATAAGGGTTTCAAGTAGTGAAGAATGAGGCAATGCGGAGGACTCAATCTCTGACCCATCCTTAGAGCCTGCCTAAGAGTTGGACTTCTCTTTGGATGAAGTCATCTTGGGTGAATCATTGCTATCGTTACCTCTCTCATTAGATTAGGAAGTGTAGATGATAAGAGCCTGAGTGTGCCCAACCCTAGCAGTAGCTCTGGTTTATGGTCTAGCTACCTTTAGGTCTAGGTTGACCCCGAGGTCCTCTAGTGAGCCACTTGGCATAGTGGGATACTCATCATCTGAAGACTTGTTTGGGAGCCTCCTCTATAAGGCTTAAATCTCATCATGTTTGTCTTTTGGGGCCATAGTAACTAAAACATAAATATTTACACACCTTGGTTAGCCCAACCAATCAATAAATTAAAATGTAAAAAATAAAAAAACAAATTAGTCTAAGTTGTAGAAGGGTCTACGAAAGCATCTTTATGGGCCATAGTTGGTACTATGAACCATAAAGAGCTCTTGTTAAATACTGGTCAAAATAAGTATTTTCACTAGAAAAGTCTATGAGACCTGGTACGACTCGTAAAATAGTTTATGAGTCATAGAAATATCCAATGTTTGAATTTATTCATGGTAGGGATCTACGAGACCTTTTTACGAGCCATAAGGTATTTTATGACTCTTAAAAAGTCTCATCTGATGGATACTCAGAAACTTTAGGTTTCCAGATTCTTGTACGAGGGGAAGTTATGATCATGGAGTGTTCCATGGGTCGTAAAAGCCACTCGTTGATAACTGAGTTTCTAAGCCAATCCCAATAGATCCCATATGACTTTTTTAACATTTATTCTACCAGAATCGAAGAAAAACACACACACCCACATGAGTTACACATAACAACCAAGATCCCAACCTGTTATTCAATGTATACACCTGATCGAAAGTGATTAAGCATATTTCACCAACTATTCCGACCATAGATGAACAATTTTTCAACAAACTTATGCCCCTATTGCACCAGCCACAAATTTACACATAAAATCAATTCATCACACATGGTGGGTGATTCAATCGGCAACAATTATACTATTTAAATCATATAAACAAGGCAAAGATACCCAATTCTGAACTTAGACAAACATTCAAACATAGCAACCCATATTCAATTTACACATGTTAAATTCAAACAGTGGTTTCGTGTCTAGACTACTATTCCCAACATGAATTCCAACTCAATCATACAACATAGGCAAATCAAAGGTTTTATAATTAACCGAGAACTTACCATGTAGTGTAATTAAGTTGTAAAAGATGAAGGAGGTTAAGAGGCACTAAACCCTAAATCATCAAAAAATCACTGAAAAAAGGGGGTATGGTCACCATCGGTGGTCAAAATTGCGTAGGGGTGGGGTTGGATGGGTAATCTTGTAAGTTAGGTTAGAAATGGGGTCAAAATAATTTGACCCCATTACTTATACCTTGATCGGGTCAACTAAAATCTAATGGGTGTGGACTCTATGAAGCCCCAATTATGGGCCATAAAGTGCTTTACGGCTCATGAACTGTGGTTTCAATAGAACATCCAAACCCTAGATTTTTGGACTGATTTTTACGGATCAGTCCATGAGTCGTAGAGTGATTTATGACTCATAGAGGTGATCGTAGAACCCTCAACAACTATGAAAATTTTATGATCCTTACCTGGGGTCCACGAGCCCCATTCAAGACATATAGTTTTGTCTACAGATAGTAAAGTTGGCTCATAGACAAGAGTGCACAACATTTTGCTTACTGAAATTCTCTACGAGATGGTGTACAGGTCGTAAAGCACTTTACGGCTCATAGAACCAGTTGTAGAGAGTCTTCCATGCTCTTCTCAGCCAAAAATGGCTAACTTAGCTCTATACTAGCATATTCTTCATTGAACACACTATTACCTTATCTGCAACCAGCCCAATGTCTAAAATTACAGTCAAAATACAAGAACATAAACTACCTATGAGTCCAGAAATTGAAAATAAACCTACAATAACACTATTACATCAAAAACCTTGGGTTGACTCTCCAGTAGCTCCTGATTCATTATGTAATACCCCACATCTTGCATGCACTAGTTCTATATAAATGAAACATTATATGGTTTGGTCAAACTAGTGCCCTATTTTAAAAGTGCTTGAATCTCATATTAGAGGGTAATATGCGCATATAACTCTGAAGAGGATCGAGTAAATACAAGTTTTGTGTCAAATTGAGGAGATTATGTCCCTAAGAAAAGTGAGAAAATTGAGGTTCTTGCAGGACTTAGGAAGCTAGCAGGTGATTCACCTACTTGCTTAGCTTAAACATGCTAGCTAGACGGAGATGAGGCCCGATATCGAATCTGTCCAAGTTTGATTATGGATAATGTCCATGTTAAGGATGTAACTTTAGACCGTATTTTAGCATAATAACTAGACTGTATTTTTAGCCCAAGAATATAAAAAGGCCCCAACCCATTACAATTCATTTGATAATTTAGGTCCAACTAACTAAAGAGAAAGGGGAAAATGGGCAGTAAAGGCCCATCAATTTGCAACCCATTAAGGTCCAAGTGATAGGGGAAAAATGGTACACTACTAACTTGATAGAATAAGGTTAAATATTCAAGAGAAAGTTGGCCAAACTCGTCTCTTTAAAAGGGCTTAAAAGTAGCATCTTTAAGCTACTTGTAAAAATAATCAGCTTTCACAAGCTTTCTCTCTACACTTTCTTAACCTTGCAAAG
>DF366161.1:32316-42405 GCA_000787875.1 Solanum virginianum
CAAGGCCAACAAAACCCATGGAAGTTGGCAGCTTCCTAGGGTTGGTAGGTTATTACAGGAGGTTTGTTGAAGGTTTTTCTTCTATTTCTGCACCTCTAGCAAAGTTGACACATACAACAACCAAGTTCCAATGGAATGATGCATGTGAAAGGAGCTTCCAAGAGTTCAAAAGCAGACTAACTTCTGCACATGTGCTAATACTTCTAGATGGCACTGAGAGGTATGCAGTATATTACGATGCTTCTGGAGTTGTCTTAGGGTGTGTACTTACATAACATGTTGGGGTAATTGCTTATGCCTCCAGAAAACTACGACCACATGAGAAAAACTATCCAACACATGATTTTGAGCTAACAGTAATTGTGTTTGCTCTGAAAATGTGGCACCACTATTTGTATGGGGTTCACATTGACATATATACTGATCATAAGAGTTTGCGTTATATTTTTAAGCAGAAAGACCTAAATTTAAGACAATGAAGATGGCTAGAGCTAATAACAGATTATGACGTTGATATACTATACTATCTGGGGAAGGCAAATGTGGTAGCCGATGCTTTGAGTCATAAGCTAGTTATGAATACTGGTAACAGGCCATGGTAAGTCAAGGAGTGGCTAAGGATCTACGTCAACTAGCTAGTTTGGGAGTTTGCCTTTTTGAAATCCCAAATAAAGGGGTTGTTGTACATAATGCAACAACGTCTTCATTGGGAATGGAGGTCAAAGAAAAACAGTTTGAGGATCCTATTTTATGATGACTTAAAGACAATATGAGTTAGGGTAAGATAAAGGGCTTTGACCTTACACAAAATGGAGTATTGTATTGCCAAAATATATTATGTGTGCCTGATATTAATGGATTAAGAAAGAGGATAATGGAAGAAGCCCATCATTCCAGATATTCCATCCATCCAGGATCAAGTAAGATATATCATGGCCTAATGGGAATATTTTGGTGAGGAGTCATGAAAAGGGACCTTATAGAATTTGTGGCTTAATGTCCAAATTGCCAACAAGTCAAAGTAGAGCACCAAAAGCCAGGAGGTTATATGCAATGTATAGAGCTTCCAATATGGAGGTGGGATATGATCAATATAGATTTTTTCACCAGTTTGCCTTGCTCATTTCATAAGTTTGAGTCCATAGAGTAATAGTTGATAGACTCACAAAGTCAGCATGCTTCTTGTCAGTTAGGAGTTATTATATAGCTGAAGAATATGCCAAGCTATACCTTAAAGAGATAGTCAGGCTACATGGAGTCCCAATCTCCATTATATCTTATCGAGGAGCTCAGTTCACAGCAAAGTTCAGGAAGTCCTTCCAAAGGATTTTAGGGTCAAAGGTGAACTTGAGTACAACATTCCACCCTGAGACAGACGATTAAGCTGAGCACACTATTAAAACACTTAAAGATATGTTGCGAGCTTGTGCATTGGACTTTAAAGGTAGTTGGGTGGATCCTTTGCCCCTTATTGAATTTGGTTACAATAATAGCTACCACTCGAGTATCAAGATGGCACCTTATGAAGCTATATATGAAAGGAAATGTAGGTCACCAATTGGATGGTTTGCAGTGGATAAAACCACCTTGCTTGGGCCAGATCTAGTACAACAAGCCATGGAAAAAGTAAGGTAATACAGTATAGGCTAGAAATAGCCCAAATTCATCACAAATCATATATGGATGTTAAAAGGGGAGGACTAGAGTTTTCAGTAGGGGATTGGGTATTTTTAAAGGTATCTCTAATGAAAGGGATTATGAGATTTGGTAAGAAAGGAAAACTGAACCTACGTTACATAGGGCCATATAAAATGATTAAGAAGTTTGGGCAGGTTGCATATGAATTAGAGCTAGCCCAAGAGCTTTTAATGGTTCATCCAGTTTTTCATGTCTCAGTGCTTCCAAAATGTATAGGTGACCCATTCTGTATCACTCATATTGAAGATGTAGAGGTTACATAATATCTTGGGTAGCTATTGCTATTCTAGATCATCAAGTTAAGAAGCTAAGGAATAAATAAATAGCTTCAGTAAAAGTACTTTGGAGAAACCAGCAAGCAGAAGAGATAACATGGGAGGCTGAGGACGCGATGAAATCAAAATATCTTATTTCAAGCTAAAAAGGAAGTCCAACATGCAGAGTTGGGACACTAATAGGTACCTGTGATTGAATACTTAGTGTATTGTCAAAAGTTTATTTAAGTAAAGATTTAAACTTGGTTAAGCTATCCAATTGTACTAACATTTGAGGACGAATGTTCCTAAGGGGGGAGGATGTAAAACCCAACATCTTACATGTACTAGTTATATGCATATGAAACATGATATGGTTTTTATCGTCAGTATTGTAACACTCCACACCTTATATGTACTTGTCCTATGCACATGAAACATGATTTGACTTTGTCAAATTAGCGTCCAATTTTAAAAGTGCTTGAATCTCATGTTAGAGGGCGATATGTGCGTCTAACGCTTAAGAGGATCGAGTGTATACAAGTTTTGTGTAATATTGAGGAGATCATGGCCGAAAACAAAGTGAGAGAATTGAGGTTCTTTCTGGACTTAGGAAGCTAGTAGGTGAGTCACCTACATGCTTAGCTAAAACTTGCTAGCTAGACGAAGATGAGGCCCAACGTCGAATTTGTCCAAGTCCAATAATGGATAAAGTCCATGTTAAGGGTGTAACTTTAGCCCATATTTTTGCATCATAAATGAACTATATTTTCATCCCACGAAGAATAGAAAAAGGGCCCAAGCCTATTACAATTCATTTGATAATTTAGGCTCAACTAACTAAAGAGAAAGGGGAAAAATGGGCAGCAAAGGCCCATCAATTTGCAACCCATTAAGGCCCAACTGAAAGGGGAAAAATGGTACATTACTAACTTGATAAAATAAGGTTAAATATTTAAGAGAAAGTTGGCCAAAATTGTATCTTTAAAAGGGCGTACAAGTAGCACCTTTAAGCTACTTCAACTTGTTAGGTATATGCTGAAACTTTTGGACAGCATGTATTCCAAGGGTTGTTATATATGTTTCTTGTTTATTTGGGAGATTTTCCCTTTTGTTGACTTGATTATGAAAGAAGGTTGCTTTTCTTAATTTGGTTCAGTTCTGTAATGATGTATAAAGGTTGTTGCACTATTTGGTTATACGTAAACAATCGAGGTTTAACATGTTATCCTAAGTATGTTGTTTGTAGAAATTGTGGGCTAATTGATTAAGGACTATCGTCTTACATCCTACACCAATTTTAAGGACTATTTTAGAACTATTTTAGGACTGGTTTTATGTGTATATATGGTGGGGGCTCTTTGGTTAAAGTTAGAACAAGTTTGGAATTGTCGACGTCGAAATGTAGCGAAGGGATGTAACGTTATGTCGCCTATTTGTATGTTGTATAAAATTGTTATATGTTGTGCTTGGTGGGATATTGTAAGACTGTTATGGCACTAAAATAGGCTGCACATGATATGTATATGAGAATGTGTATTAGAAAATATGATTAGGGCCAGAAAGGTTGAAAGAATACGTTTGTGTTTATATTAATGAGCTTGTTGTCTGTGTGTTGTTTTTTTATGAGATTGGGCTGCCAAGATATATCTATTAGCTCCTAATGCTAGTTTTATCACCTATTATACTATAGATAAATATTTGGAGGAAGGGAAGGTTATCTCGAGGTAATCTGACAAAACTATTAATTGTGTCTCCACTCTTTCATATGTTCATATGCTCCTATACATAGTTACCTTCAAATCTGCATACATACATGGATACCATGTTGCATAGATTCTTGTTGCTAAATAGAGTTCACAAGTTGTTTCATCTCAGCATACATACATGGATACCAAGATACATGGGTTCTTGTTGCTAAATAAAGTTCATGAGTTGTTTTATCTCATATGCATTTCATTATTTGTGTAACATACTCTTTTCACTGTTATATTGTCTTGTATTATTATTTACATGTCACATGCTACATCTATAGTCCTACAGCTCCAATATTATGACCACCAAAAGAATCATCTCAAAAGCAATTGAAAGATAAAGTATATTGCCTATTGATGGGTGGTAACCCGAGGGGTGGAAGAATCACCTAGCCAGGGTCGATCTTATCATCGAGGGTAGCCCAAGGGGTGAAAGGAAAAGCCTACCCAGGGCTGATCCCAATATAGATTTACAACTGATCAACTAGACATTTGTATTAGATGTTATGCACAGATTATACAACAAAGGTAAAGTAATAAAAAGAACATAAAGTATAGGATCTCGCAGTATAACTATAGCTGGTCTCTTATCCTACACTAGTGCATAGTTTCATTTGATTTGTTACTTCATATACAATATTTCCTGCCTTACATATTCAGTACATTATCTCGTACTGACGTCCCTTATGGAGTACAAAGTCACATTTGAGTTGTTATTTCATATACAATGTTTCCTGCCTTACATATTCAGTACATTATCTCGTACTGACGTCCCTTATGGGGGACCTTCATTTCATGCTGCAGGTATAGGTGCTAGTAGATCTCCCCAGTAGTAGTGCAGGGTATCTAGCTGCTGTTACCAAGCTCCAGGTTTCTTCAGAGCTTTCTATGTCTAGAGCTTATATTTTTGTATTGTATAGTTAGTCGAGGCGGGGCCTGTCCCAACCCTTATCAGATACTTTTCCTTATCTAGAGGCTTTGTAGACTAAGTAAGGTCATGTCTCATATTTTAGACAACATAGCCCCAATGGCCTAGCCATATGCATTTCCTTTTGGCTTGTTATTACTGTTTACTTTCTTGAAGGCATGTTGAATGTTGAAATCCCTTATAATATATTTAGAAAGTGCATGGATATAGGTTGGTTCTTCCCAGTCTTATCGGCAACGGGTGCCAGTCCGCCTTAACGGGACTTTGGACGTGTCATATTGTCGCGATATGACTTGGACAAATTAGTTACTCAGGCTTCACCAATTGCCCAGACTTCATTCTTCAGATCATCTGGCTACTTTATGTACTGACAGATATTGAGGACAACCTCTTCATTGTTCAATCTGAACTGAGTTAGGCGGCTTCTATATTGCTTGCCAATGGCTAGGAACGGTCTTCCCAAGATGATTGGGACATCGAAGTCGACTTCACAATCTAGGATCACAAAATCTGTGGGGAATATAAACTTCTCCACTTTGACCAGCACATCATATAGTGTCCCCAAAAGCTTCTTCAGCAACTGCATGCTCGACAGAGTAGGGGCTCCCAATCCTAGCTTCTTAAAGACCGCAAGGGCATTAGATTAATAGTGGCACCTAGATCACATAGTGCCCTAGCAAACTCCATATCTCTAATGGTGTAGGGTATGGTGAAAGCACCAGGATCTTCTCGCTTCTGAACCAAGAACCTCGTAAAAGTAGCACTACAATACTGAAGCTCTGGGAGAGCTCCTGACTTACACTGGGCTTTTAATAACTAGGTCCTTCATGTACTTTCCATACCCTGGCATCTTCTCCAATGCCTCGATGAGAGAGATGTTGATGGAGAGTTATTTAAGTATGGAGAGAAAGTGCTTGAACTTGCCTTCCTTTTTCCTCTTTTTGATTCTTTGAGGGAAGAGAGGAAGAGGCTTAGGAATGACCTTCAACTTATGTGGTACATCAGCAGCTTTACTCACCCCATTCTTGCCACGATCATCTCTTACATCTATATCTTTGGCCGCAACTATCTCCTTTTGAATATTATCCTTATCAACTAGCACGGGAGGATCAATGGTGCTCTTGCCATCTCGAGTAGCAACTGCCATACACTGCACTTTATTTGTAAGATTCTAAACTATATTACTAGGCAATGTACCCCTCTGATGCTAACTTAGTTGAGCCGACACTTGACCAAACTATTGTTCAAGCTATTTGATAGCCACAAAATGAGACTTAATTTTCTAATTAATGCTAGAAATCTCAAATTTCATACCCCTCATAGTCTCATCCTGTTTCTTAGCCTTCTTTAACAGGCGATCAAATATCTCCTCAATTCTGGAACTACTTGCACCTGTATTGCAATTATATAGTGGCACATAAGGACCATTTCTGAAGCTATCTCTACGACCCCAATCTGCATCTCTCTCTGGACCCCTATTCCTATTATAATATCCTTAGCGGTTTTTCCTATAAGCTCTATCCCTGTTGAAGTTTTGACCTTAGTTTCCTTGACTTTGGCACCAATAGTCCTGATTGGACCCTTTGGTGTTGGTCCAAAAACCCCCATTTGATCAGCAACAAAACATGCATCCTCATCATAATAAGGATCATCATACATGGGTGCATGTGGAGGTTGATGAACCAATGCATTAACTCGCTCTTAGTTTAGCTTCATTATAACCTCTATACATGTGCAAATTTGGCAAGCTTTTGCATGATATCTTTGTCGATCTTTCCTTGCTTTGAACCAACACTGATAGCGAACTAACTTTTGGTGGATGGTCTGCCTCTCTGCCTTTATGTACGATTAGTCTTGACCACTATTCCATCCACTCTGCTATCCTTGCAAATGGTTGATAACATGCCCGCCATGATAATGTAGCACAAGCCTAACTGTTCTTATCAAGGGCATGATAAAAGATCTCCACCATGGCATCATCAACTATCTTATGGTCTGGGACACTTTACAAGCATTTGGTGAACCACTCGTAAGTAGTACTGAGAGAATCACCAGGAAGTTGCTCAAAGTTGTTGATATGGTCTTTCAACTTGAGCTCTTCGACATGAGGAAGTGCCTTTCCATAAAGGCCTTCTGTAAATCTGCCTAACTGGTGATCAAACTTTGCATGAGCTCAGATAGCCATAATACTGCATTACCTGTAAGAACAATAGGAAGACATGGAGTCCCACAACATCCAAAGATAGATTCTGTGTTCCCATTACACTCTTGCAGACATATACAACATTGTGTATGTGGCTATGACGATCCTCCAATGGTAAGCCTGCAAATAGCCTATGGTCCTGCAGCATCTGAAGCAACCCACTCGAGACTATAAACTTTGTGTCTATCGATATTGGTGGCAACACAATAGCTCCGGTCACCTCCATAGCCCTAGGATTTAGCCTGTATTTGTTTCACTGATAAGCATTAGCATTATAGTTCTAAGCTATGGAGCAATATCCTCAAGAGATGATGGGCTCTCATTATCAGCATTCTATCATTCCTATTCAAAGCTGCATTTACCACATTGTAGACATTATCTTGTGTCATTCTCCTCAACGTTCTCTAGATCTCTAGGTCAAATGGGGATAAATGATTGCCTTGACTCTGGGTGTTGGGCATACACTACACTTAAACCCTAAAAAAGAACAAAAATAAGAAAAACATAAAATATGAGAAATAAGGATCAACACTCAAATCACTATGAATTAACTAAGTTTAGTCGTATTCCCTGCAACGGCGTCAAAATCTTGATATCACCCAAGTTACACTTCCTTTTAGAGGATAAAGCGGTCACTGTCAAGAAATAGAACCTAACTAAGGTTAGGGTCAAACCCATAGGGAATATGTAGATTTAAGAGAATTCAACAACTACAATTTGAGTAGTCAAGCAACTTACTTCCCCAAAGGGAGGGGGTTTTGCAATAATCGATGTAAAAATAAACTAACTACTATAAGAGAGAAATCAATATGGAGAGAAATTGGGGTATTGTGTATCACTGGGTAACCTAATTCTTTTCTAGTGTGTAGCATGTAGGATGGTAAGATAAGTTCACAAAGCCCTTTTGTCAAAGCTGAGAGGTGAATTTCACTATGTGACTTAGCCCATCTCCATAGTGTGCATTATTAATCCTTACGTATTAGTCCCAGTACAACCTCCCCTTGGCACGGTTTGGTTGGTTAGATGAGAACACATCAATTGCATCCTATTAGTTAATCTCTTTTCCTATTCATTACTAGCTTGGTCCGTCAGTAACACTACATAGGTTCTAATGTTGGCCACCATCAAAAAATATGTAAACTGAAGAGAGTTAATTAATACATACATGTACACTTTCCAAAAAATATGATTTATCTAGTTTTACCTTATTAATTCTTCATGGTTCCTATAACCCTAGTTGTGGATATAGCTACTCATGCTTTGTGTAGATGCAAGAATTATGAATTGGAAGAACATAACTGAACACTTACACAATACAATTAAGAACCAATGTTAGGGTTAGGTGGGGGTTAGGTGCGGATTTTAGGTCCATTTCTATTTTATGTGGAGTACTAATTTTCTGAGTCATATAATAGATCTGTGTAACCTATATTTTCATCTAATTCTTGTAGAACTATATTTATGTCATCGTATCATGATTGTCTAATTAGGTTGTTAATTTCTTCTTCTTCATATTCAATTAATTTTTCCCATATTACTTTTCTTATTCCTATTTCTGGTATTATACTTAATATATAAAGAATAAGTATTTTATGTTCATTTGGAAAATAATTATTATCTAAGCTTGCTGAGAGTGTAGGTGTATTCATCTTTTTCATTTTTGCTTAGTTTTAATTAAACATTCCTGCTTTTCATATTTTATGCGGTCTACTTATGATAGCTTGTTATTAACTACGGTATTCATTTTCTTATGTTTTGGTCACTACAAATATATCACATAATTTATGTCAAATAGGAATTAAATAATTTAGCTAAGCATAATCATAAAAGAATCCTAGTTTTTAACAATAATCATAAATATATCACATAATTTATGTCAAGCAGGAATTAAATAATTTAGCTAAGCGTAATTATAAAAAGATATACCTTTTCCTGTAAATCCAAGTTTGCTAATTGTTGCTCCATAATTCGGGATAAAGAGTATTTTATTGATGATTTATATTTTTGGAAAGGTTTTTATAAAGAGATATAACGATAAGAGTGCTTGGTCCATTATTTACAAGTGAAAACTAACTTATATATATACAACTGACTAAGGGCCTAATGTTGTAATAAATAAAATTATTTACATACTACGTCCTAAAAATTTACATAGCAGTCTCGACATATCTTTTGACGTGTGCGGCTAATTTTTTCTTCTACGTCACGATCATCTATTTTCTTTTGCCTTAAGTCTTTGTTATCATAATGTCTTGGAAGACTTTTTGTTTGATTGTCTTTGTCACTTTTGAAAGCTTTTGCCATATGTCCTTTGTTTTTGGTTTTTGTTGACTCTTTCTCCTTTGTATCACATCATCCTTTAATTGTTGCAAGACTTTTGGTTCTCCTAAAGATATTTGCATTCGTTTTTCTATCACGTGTATTTTGTTTGTTCTTGAAAGAATACTTTTTCATCCATATGTCATCATCATATGTCACCATCATTTTTATTTTCTCCATCTACTTGTAAGACTTTTGCATTACTTGTCTTTGTTGGTATTTGTTGTCATAGCTTTTTTCTCCTGTAATAATTGTTAGTAGTAGTTGTTCTTGCTTTAATTTCTATCCGTCCATTTGTCTTCTTTTTTATTCTAAGTTGACATCTGGTATATAGTTGATTACTTCGCTGCATCTGCTACATTCATGTTCCTTTTTTCCCAATTAATTTGCAATATTGCTCCATATTTTTTTCTGAAATGATTCCTTTTCTGATAGCTTTCGTCATAGGTTCCTGTTCTGGTTTAAGTAGAGATATTGCCCAATTACGTATTTCATATAAGTCTTGTGGTCTTTCTTCTTTAGGTATTGAATATATCAATAAGTGATCTCAGGAATGATACTTTCACATATGTCCTTCGTCATAAACCTTAGATAATTCTGACAATATAATACTAATTCCTATATACGTTTGTTGGTATAGAAATCTAATAATTCTACTGCTGGGATAATTGGTTGTGTGCTAATCTCCTCCGGGATTAAATAGTCCTGTGTCATTCCAATTATATCACTGTAATAACTGGTTTAATTTCATCAAATAATATCTCCGTCGGTGCTGAATAAAATCTAACATAAAATAATTGTCCCTTGGTAACACTTTTGTAGTTCATAAAACCTTGATATAATTCTAGTATTCTAATAAGTTCTTCTCCGGTAACTGTATAGGCTGTTGAAATAAGTCCATAGGAGTAACATGTTGCTAATAAGTTTGGATTT
>DF366160.1:30409-42404 GCA_000787875.1 Solanum virginianum
GAATACGATCTTGAGACAGGAAAAATTGCTTGAATAGCTACTCAAACAAAACCTTTGGTTCTATCGAGGAGGAGGAGGAAAGATGTTTCTTCCATTTCATCCAAACCAAGATTAAAGCATGTCAAATTCGGTAGTCAAAAGCATTCGCTATCCAATACCTATACCCAAGCTCCACAAAATTCCTACCCAATTTTTCTCATCTAATCGAATTTTCAGGCTCCACTATCAAATTATCAAAATATCCCTCCAAATTTTCAAGCTCCATGGCCAAATTACCAAAAATTCTTTCCAAATGTCCAAGCTCCATTGCTAAATTACCAAAATATCCCTCCAAATTTTCAAGCTCCATGGCCAAATTACCAAAAATTCTTTCCAAATGTCCAAGCTCCATTGCTAAATTACCAAAATATCCCTCCAAGCTACAAAACGCCACAACTGATTATGACTTATTTCATATACGTTCCATGGCCAAATTACCAAAAATTCTTTCCAAATGTCCAAGCTCCATTGCTAAATTACCAAAATATCCCTCCAAGCTACAAAACGCCACAATATTCAAAGTTTCAAATGTCAGCACCTACTTTCCAAAATTCCCCAAACTACTGTCAGGTACCTTTATCTTCAAGAAGTAGTTGCAATATTTATCGTCCAAATCTTGTGAAGAGAACTCCTCGAGTCTTTACTCCTTTGGTTGAAAGTCGAACCTAGCTTTATGAAAGATTGAAAGCAGAAGGTGTGCTCCATCCTATAAAAAGAAGACTAACCAATCCTTTGGGAAAATCTTATAGAGTAGACCACGAATGTGCTTATTATTCAAGAGCTGTGGGATATACCACTGAGAATTGCATCAATTTGAAGCACAAAATTCAGGACTTAGTTGATCACAAGGTTGTCACTCTTCAGACTGTCATTCCTAGTGTCAATAATAATCCTCTGCCCCATCATCAGTAGGTGACTATTAATACAATGAAAGTCAATGAAGATTGGTGTATGGAGAAAGCTGTGATTCCAGTGAACTCTGACCATTGTGAGGAAATTATAGTCTCTTCAAACAAAATAGAGAAATCTGAATTTATGACCATTATACCTTGCCAAGCTTCTATTTAGACGCTTGAGAAGAAGAATAAGGTCAATTGTACTTTCCTACAATCATTGTCTCACTCACACCAGTATTTGCTAGTGCAAAATCATGACAAGGACAATGGTCTAAGGGAAGGAATCTAGAATTTTCTCAAAGGAGATGATGATGCGCTGACTGAGACACTAGGCGGTACAAGACATCGAGTTGAGAGAGCAAATGATTAATTAGAAATCCACTCCGCTTCTGATTCTTCGCTCATCTTAATAGATAAAGACATCCTTTTATATTACTTCAAAATCGATGGTAGTCCAAAGAGGCTCGAGGCCTAGCTTTTATATCATTTTACTTTGTTATGCTTTAAGTCTCTTGTAATATTTTGAAAAAAAGGAAATTTTCCCTATAGCTATTCCAAAGTTTCTCTTTCTTTCTTTCAGATGAAAGTTCCTTTTACTAACAAAACTTTACTCGCTTCAATTTTGCTATCTAACGATGTTTGTTCATGATTTTATTAAAAGAATTTTAAACTTGTCATATTATGTCATGTGACAAGCTGAATGAATAAAATTAGGTGAATACTGATGAAGTGTTCGAAGAGTATGATGAAAAGACTGTGATATCTGAGCCATTTGTCAAAATTAAAACAACTCAAGCTTGAAACTGGAGATCTGAGAAGACAAAAACACTAGAGAAGTCAGAATCAATATTTATTTGATAGACACTCGAAGGAAAGACCCATCAACTTATCAAATAGTACATTAATGTATTCACTTTGTCACGCGATGATGTGTCAGGATTTAGCACAAACATCGCCCACCACAACTTGACGATCAACTCATATGCTATCAAAAGGCACTATGTCTGAAGATTCCGAGTTTTCTTTTATCTCTTTTCCTGTAATTAAATGATTTGCTTGTAATCATTTCTATGTTTTTATCAAGAGACACTATGTCTAGAGATTCAGAGTTTTCTGTTATCTCTTTTCCTGTAATTGTATAATTTTCTTGTAATCATTTCTATGTTTGTTATCAGATTATTTTCCTTTATAACGAACTACATTTGACCTGAATTCTCAAGAATGAGATACGTAGTGGCCTATGTCAGCCTCGGTCATCCCCTTATCCCTTTTTATTCCTTTTGTTTTGAACTATGTTTGACCTGAATTCTCAAGAATGAGATACATAGGTGGCCTATGTCGGCCTCGGTCATTTTCTCATTTAAATTTGATATTTTTCTCTACTTTTCGAGGGGGGGAACTACGTTTAACCTAATTCCTGTCTCAGCGAGATATGTAGGCACCACAACGGCTCGGTCATACTCCTATAAAGGAAACTGAGACAGAATTTTTTAGAAGGAACTAAAAAATTCTAAACAAGAAATTCCATCGCTGACAAGTCAGAATTTACAGCATATCAGAAATTTCAACTAAGACAGATTTTTGAGAAGATCTCAAAAATTCTCATGGTTCTTCTAACAAGCTAGTGATTCGTTATGACATTTAACTAGGATAGAAATTTTGAGGTCATTTTCCAAAATTTCATCAAGTGCTGTTAGAAGTCTAAAAGCAACCTTGAAGATCTTCAGATGGATCACAAATTCAAAAATATCTATGATGCATCAAAAAAGCCATGTCAGAAGCCGAAGATGTTCATTTGAGCTTTATATGACATGATATTGACAGTAATTTTATCAAAGTTATTTTTCAACAATTATTCTTTTTAAAATAGTTTTTCATTTTGTCTAATGCCTATCAAGAAGAGGGAGATCAGAGCAATCAATTAGAGATAGGAAGTTAAGAGATAATCAATCAAAGACAACAAGACGAGGAGTAGATCAAAGAATCAACACAGATTAATTTGCTTTGAAACTAAGAAATTTTCTATGGGTGCAGGGAAAATCTTTACAGGTCTTATTTATAAAGGTATGATCGAGAGATAAACAGTTTTGTCTCACTCAAATCCCCAACAATCCATCACATTTTACTTTCAAGCTGCCAAGAGGGCCATTTCATCATTCATTGCCGAGATTGAAATTGCATCATCAATTGTCGAGAAGGCCATTTCATTTTTAAGTCGCCGAGAGGGCTATTTCATTATTCAAGCTGCCAAGAGGGCCATTTTATCATTCATTGCTGAGAGGGCCATTGCATCTTCAATTGCCAAGAACGAAGTGACTTGGACAAAAAGAAATGAAGTGTATCTGTTCCTACGCCCCTACTGAACCTAAGGATGAAACTTGAGATTCATTCTTCTTTTTCAAGCTGCCAAGAGGGCCATTTCATCATTCATTGCCGAGAGGATCATTGCATCTTCAATTGTCGAGAAGGCCATTTTATTTTTAAGTCACCGAGAGGGTCATTTCATCACTCAAGCTGCCAAGAGGGCTATTTCATCTTCAATTGCCGATAAGGCCATTTTATTTTCAAGTCGCTGAGAAGGTCATTTCATCATTCATTCCTGAGAGAGCCATTACATCTTCAATTGTCAAGAAGGTTATTTTATTTTCAATGAGAGGGCCATTTTATTATTCATTGCCGAGAGGGCCATTACATCTTCAACTGCCGAAAAGACCATTTTATTTTCAAGTCGTCGAGAGGGTCATTTCATCATTCAAGCTACCAAAATAGTCATTTCATCTTCAATTACTGAGAAAGCCATTTTATTTTTAAGTTGCCGAGAGGGCCATTTCATCATTCAAGCTACCAAGAGGGTCATTTCATCATTCATTACCGAGAGGATCATTGCATCTTCAATTGCCGAGAAGGCTATTTTATTTTCAAGCTACCGAGAGGGTCATTTCATCATTCATTACCGAGAAGGACATTATATCTTCAATTGCCGAGAAGGCCATTTTATTTTCAAGTTGCCGAGAGGGCCATTTCATCATTCAAGCTGCCAAGAGGGTCATTTCATCATTCATTGTCATGAGGCTCATTGCATGTTCAATTACTGAGAAGATCATTTTATTTTCAAGTCGTCGAGATGGCTATTTAATCATTCAAGCTGCCCAGAGGGTCATTTCATCATTCATTACCGAGAGGACCATTGCATCTTCAATTGCTGAGAGGGCTATTTTATTTTCAAGCTACCGAGAGGGTCATTTCATCATTCATCGTGGAGAAGGCCATTGCATCTTCAATTGCCGAGAGTGTCATTTTATTTTCAAGCTATTGAGAGGTCTATTTGATTATTGATTGCAGAGAAGGCCATTTTATTTTCAAGTCACCGAGAGGGTCATTTCATTACTCAATCTATCGAGAGGGCCATTTTATTATTCATCGATGAGAAGTCCATTGCATCTTCAATTGCCGAGAGGGCTATTTTATTTTCAAGCTGTCGAGAGAGTTATTTCATCATTCATTGTTGAGAAGGTCATTGTATTTTCAAGTCGCCAAGAGGGGCATTTCATTATTCAAGCTATCAAGAGGGCCATTACATCTTCAATTGGCAAGAGGGTCATTGCACTCTCAAGCTATCAAAAGAGTCATGACGTTCCTCACATATTCAAGAAAGATATCATCATTCATTGCCAAGAGGGCCATCATCATGATTGCATCATATCAACTCATTATCTATCACATCAAGAAAAAAAAAGAATATATATGTCGAACATGGTAAAAGACATCATCCCTAATTCAAGTTATGATTTTTACTAACATTTTATCTTAGTTATTTCGAGAGCATCTGAGAGGATGAATTCTCAAAACAAACCACAGGTGGACATCATCAAGTAGGATGCAGCACAACGTGAAACTTTTTCTTAGTAGCGAACTAGGATATAGTCTGAATAGGGGCGTCAAACTCTTGGGAAATGAGCTAAGAAGTGACTCCCACCATAATCCAACCACACCCCTGTCAGAAGGCATGTAGGTATTTCTTCGGGTCTGTAAGTTTTAAGTTTCACATTCAGGTGATTTCAACTCTCACCAGAGTCAATACTTTTAATCCGAGTGACAAGGTACCAAGAGTTTTGAAAACTATATCCGTGTAAGTTCTCAATTATGAATGTGAAAAGCTCCACATATATGGTTAAGAGGTTGCAAGCCTCTTTTTCATGATTTTATTTGTTTGTCACTCCTCCTGAACCAGAGGTTATCTCAGAATAAGAGATTTTCTTTTCAATCGATGGAGTGGAACTAAAAGCAGCCTGATTTCCAAGTCCAAGGATATGTAGGAGGGCTCAGTTTTGAAAACTTGATTGTATTATAACATTTACTCTTAAATTCTCATTCCCAAGCATTCTAATTTCTTCATAATTTGATATTGAGATAGCTTTTGAATTCTTTCAAAATTGTGCATAAAATCAAGCTCTTTGAACTACAAATGGCATGAATTCTCATGTAACCTGAGATATATAGGAAATCCAAAACCAGGGTCTGGCCATAATTTCTCAAAGTCCGTACTAAGAGCTTTTCAGAAGATGAAGATGTGGTCGGCTAAAAATTGAATTAGTCAAGGTTTTTTTGTCCATGATCTCTTTCATCGATCATATTCAAAGAAAGGGACAGCTGTTAACATCCAATTTTTACCCTCTACAGTATAAATTAATCATCGAGCTTTTAGTTTTAACAATTTGAAATAATTAGCTTTCAAAAATGCAAAATAAATATTTTCTCAAATATATTTCAATTTTATTTTAGGAGTTATTATCTTGTAATTAATTTAATTATTTTGGGTTGTTAATATTAAAAGCTCTTCAATTAATTTATTTAAATTCATCTTTTGGTCAAACTAATCAATTGATTCAAATTGATCACACTTTAATTGGTCATGCTTGTAATTGAAATGACTAATTTTTCAATGAAATTTCCCTAACCTTTCAGTCCTTTTTCTGAACCTATCTGAACCTGATTAAATCTATTTTTCAGACCAATCTTGGTTCATATTGCAACATACCCAACCCAATTTCCCTTTTATATTCATCTTTGCATACACTATACATATATCATATATCTCCCGCATGGGAGTCACGCACCCCTAATTCCTTATTTCTCTTTCTCCTTCTTTCTTTCACGCGTACACAATCTCTCCTTTTCCCTTCTTCTTCTTCAATGAGCAAAACCAATGACCAAAACCAATCGCACCACCTCAAAATGCCAAAAACCAGAATCTTCCAACGTTCACCTCTAACAACTCCGTACATACGTGTCCCTCTCCCGTTTGCCTTTATCTCATTCGTACCTCATTCATTTTGGGAATCGAAATGTGGTACATATCATAGTCACCGATTTAAATTGATAGCTGTGATATGGAATCGTAGATGATGCCCAAAGAATGAGGAATTTAATTTTTGAATTCAAGAGCCCTAATCAACCCCCAATTTCCCCATTTTGCTCTGATTGTCCCTGCGTTTTGCCCTAATCTTGGGCTATTTATATACCTTTTTCTCATAATTTGGGGCAGCCATTCTTGATTGGAAACCCTATGAAATAAATCAATCAATTTCACAACCATTTTTTGGGAAAAACTCTCAGAAACCACTCCTTTGGGTGAGACCAATTTATATGATTTCACTTGATATTGAAGACTTCTTTAGAAATTAGAAGTCTTAAAGGTCAAAGAAGGTGTAGACAAAGCTCTTTAGTGGTGAAAAGTCTTCTTCAAGCTCGTACTCATCCCAAGCTTCGCTGCTTCGGCAAAGGTAATACCTCAATTTAATTCAAGTTTCACACATCATATTCTAATGTGAACATTGAAGTTGTATCGAGGTCTTCTGTTTGCACTTTTTTGTTGACTGGAAACCCCTATTGTGATGAGTCGATGTTGTGGTGATGATGTATCTAAGTCACATGGTCATCTTTGAGCTAAAGACCCTGTTTTAATGTTGGTTTCCTGCTTCTGTTTAAGGTCTTGTTATGTTTGGTCTATTTCAAGTTTTCTAGCTGAGCAATGTCTTAAACAACCATTTTCTTTCTTGGTTTCATGTTCTTTGATGCTAGTTTAAATCCTTAACAAAATGATGTTGGATACATGATTTGGGATATTTTCTTTCTTGTTCTTCATAAAAAAGCCTCGAAGCCATGAAATTGGTGTTACACTTTTCATATCAGTCGATCTAACTTGCAGTTTCTTTCCTATTTTAAGGCTGGTTTTTGGTCGTTTGCCTCTCTATTTCTGATTTACATTGATGGTTTGAGTGTTAAATATATGTTATCTGTGTTTATGTTGGATGTATTTGAGAAACTGAACAACTTGAGCTTTTCTATTTTTGAGCCTATTTACTTCAATATGGTTGTTCCCCTTAAAAAATACTAGCAGCAGTACATCTTATGTGAACATGATTATTTTCTCTTACTTGTCTTGCTAAGTTTTGCTCATTACATATTCATTCCTTCTATTAGTTATAGAGAGAATACATTTATTTTCCCCTATGATGTATATTTTCTGTCAGCTTCTTAAAAGCATGAGAAACGATTTAATTTGCAGTATAGTAGCTAGTATATTCATATGTTGCTATTATAGTAAGGTCCTAGTTGATTTAGTGAGGAAAGAAATCCTATGTTATTGATTTATGTAAGTTTGGCCTCCCAGTTGATATGTTTTCATCCCTTATCTGGTTGTGATCTTCATCTTAGAAAATCCATGATTTTGGTCACAACTACTTATTTCTAAGCTCTAAACATATCTACTTTACCCTACCTATTTCAGGCTATCTATCTATCTTTTAAAATTTTGGAAGTCTAGCATGCTAGGTCATTTGTCTAGTTCAATTAAGAGCTTCCAATTGTTTGATTTGAAACACCCCGTAAAATTATCAAAACTCTTCTAAAATATATCGTGCACATAATGCATCTTCCAAAGATTTGATGAAAAATCTAAGATCAAATTTGCGATTAACGCAGAAAATCAAGTCAGAAAATGGCTTCGACCTGATTTAAAACAAACCGAGTCGAATTACAAAATTACACTTGAAGTGCAAAAATAGTGGTTTCTCCGTGCCCCTTCTGCGACGTGCTAGGACGTGGAGTTATACCTGATATTTTTTGAAGTTGTTGATTTTTTTGAAGGGAATGAAGTTTTCAAAAAATTTCACAATATACACAGGTGTGCACCCCCTCGTGATGTGCACCAATATACCAAAATTTTTCTTTTTTCCTTTTATTTCAGGAAGGCAATTTTGTCTTTCCCAATATATTTTAATTCCCCTAAAGCATATTTTAAAGCATCTTTTGCACAAAAAGGGTTTCAAACCCATATTTTTGTCTAAGTCTTTTACGTAAGTTCTAAGAGAAGAAGAACATAGAGCGTAAGGGTTTCCAGAGAAATCCCAAATTCTTAGAAGAAACTTGAAGATTCTTCATCTCAAGTATGTAAAGGCTACCTAGAGCATGGAATTGCTTCTTCCATGTACCCTATACATGTAATAGGATGATAGTTGATGATTGAGGAGCCTTGAATTGAAATTCTTGAAAATTATCTTGAAATTTATCTTTAATTTGTATACATTATATTAAATTGATGATCATCATGCTTAAATTTACTGTATATATGCATCATTATGTGATTATGAATGTGCCCTATATAAATTCTCTATTAAAGACTTGGATAATGAATTTAGGGGGAATGTCTAGAGCCTTGATGGTCTGAGTGTGATGCTTGATTGAGTATGAGTCTAGAGGTGAGTGTATTGATGACTAAAATAGCTGGAAATAGTGTTGATAGAGTTAACTGAAGGCCGATTCTTAACTTGAAAGAATAGTCCTGCTCCCTAAGTTGATAGATGATGAGATGAGGTGAGTGTGTTTGCCCGTAAGGGTTGAATAATGGAAATTCTTTATGAATTGAAAGACTTATGAGCATGTTGAGTCCTCAAAGGAGTATTGAGCACCGAAAATGAGTAAGAGTGAGTCTCACTCACACTCATTAACTATATGGCCAGCATAGCAAAGGATTAGACAGTGAAAATAGATATTTCCTTAGTCCCAAAAGAGGACTTACTATTATCATAAACCCCTGATGTATGCACTTTCACCCTGGCAAGGTACTGGACAGATGCCACAATGATATCGCTTCATTGTACCATCACCGGCTTATAGGTTGGGTGTAGGTCCAAGAAACTCTCAGATAGGTTCATGATGATAGAACTCTGAGGTGATGTGATTGTTTGATGTCTTGATGGATAGTGAGGTCTTGATGGATAATGAGGTGATAGGGTCTTGTTCTTTATTTTGAGGTGAGGATGAGTGAGTGAGGAGTGATTGTTATCTTATTCCATTTACTCTAGCCTATTTTACATACAGTACATTCCACATACTAAGGGCCCTTTGGCGCTGCATCATTTTATGATGCAGATTTTATAGACAGAGGACTTCAGCAGCCCAACGGTTGAGAATCCAAGATTTTTGGATTCCTGATAGTGGTGAGTCCTCCCCGGCATTCAAAGAATAGTTATTTTTCTTTAGCTTGATAGCCTTTTACTTGATTTTTGGTAGCTATGGCCTGTCATGGTACCGTCTTAGACAATAGTATAGAGGCTTCATAGACGTAGATGTTGATGGTTGATGTTGGAGGGGGGTTCTTTCCCTCACCTTTCTTTATATTAAGACTTACTTTTGATATCTTATTTCATCCATGATAGATTAAGTTAACAGCTTGAGCCCATAGATAGATTATTTTTATTCTTATTCTGTTAAGTTCCGCTATTGAATTGACCGAACAAAGGCAATGAGACTAGGTGGTGCGCTTGGGGACTAGCAATAGTTTCCGAGTGCCAGTTATGTCTAGGGTTATCACGACCCAACTTCGTGGGCCGTGACTAGCACCCGAAATGGGCTCCGAAACACAATCATGAAGTCGAGCTGCAAACAGATGACTTATACCGACACAAAGATCAAACACTACTTTAGATTCTATCAAACACATCCCCCAATATAACAGAAGCCTACAAGGATATGTTTCAAGTTTATAATTTTTTAAAAAAAAATGGCAGAGTTTCCTTTGTTTTACGGACTATCCAAAATAACCTTGCACTTAGAAAATACCAACAAAGGCCACACAGGTCCAACAAAACAACATATATACATATGCAGGCCGACAAGGCCGCCATGGCAGGTTAAACCGCCCAACACACACATCATACAAGTCTAATCAAATGGACTAGACACAACCCACACACATATATTCACAGACCTCTAAATAAACTAATAGAATCATAGGACCGGACTGGACCCCGTCATACCCCTGAACAAATATATACAATGCAACGAACGAATATATACCAAAAGTAGGCTACAAAATAGGGGGAGCACTCCAAATAGCAGAAAGGTGTCCTAAACGGGTAGATCACCAAGCTGTACGTCGATACCTGTGGGCATGAAACGCAGCCCCCAAAGAAGAGGGGTCATACGAAATATGTACTAAGTATGCAAAGCAGAATATACAGAACATAAATCTGAGTAATAGTCGAAGCAAAAGTATGGAAGGTAAATACATATCCAAAAATATTAAAATGTTTACTTTCAAAATACAAATCATGCATAAGGCACAGGAAATATGGTCGTCCGCCCGTCGATGGCACCATAACATAGCATAACACCAGAAATTTTCAAATCTTCGAATCCCCATCACATATCACAACACAGTATAATGCCAAACATAGCATAACGCCAAACACAGCATAACACTGGAGTATATCATAATGCGCATGACAACCAACCGGCCTGGGAACCGGCGAACGATATCATAGTAGTAGGCACAAGTGGAGTAGTGAGTAATCATATGCATAAAATCATTGTCATAAATCCAAAAGATAAGTAAAATAGTCGTATTTGAAATTGAAATAATAATTATTACATATTCTTTCAAAAGTTACCGAAATTGCATAAAAGGGTGTCGCAGGACCCACAGATGAGTGGAGACCCAAGCTGGCCCAGCCTATAGAGAACAGACTTATCCTAAAAAATTGCATAATAGGGCATCGCAGGATCCACGGACAGGTGGAACCCCGATCTGGCCCAGCCGATGGAGAACATACTCATCCTAAATCATAAAAGCTCCTACAAGAATTTCAAAACAATCCGAGCTCTTCTATAAAAGTTATGGGTGTTTGTAGTTTTAGAATCATTAAAGAATAAGTGCTTTTAAAACTAATTAGCTTTCATGTACCCTTTGCAACTTATGAATTCCAAGGACATAAGGATCAATGTTATGACATATTAACACAAGAATACCAAGAAACAAATGCGGATTATAAACATGCTTGGATTACGAGAGTAGAGTTTCCTCGAGGCTCGTATCATAACCTATTTTAACTAAGGCATACCGAAAAGGAAGGTTGTTTTACATACCTCAAAAGCTCTCCAATATAATCCAGACGCACGCTAAATCCAACTCACGCTTCGGGCTGCCCAAGGTCTACAAAGAAGTCACAAAATGCCAAATATTAGCTAAAGACTTTTTGGGCATTAAATTCTAAATTTGCCCTTAATACAAATTTTTCTCCAATCTAGCCAAGAACAACCCCTAAACTCGAGAACCCCACTTGTCTTATATAAAGTCTCTAATCACGTCAATTCCAAAGCTTTTTCCCTTTCTATGACACCCTAATTCACCAAAATCTATTCAAACATAGTATCATAATTATATAACGAACCTAATGACACTAAAATCAATTAATTCGGGTGAAAAGGGTAAAATGTTCCAAAAATTTCATCGCCAGAACATATCGTCAGAATCTAAAAAATTTTATATGAAAATGTTCCTCAAGTGATAAGGAATTCAGTAGCGAAAACCGTTTAAAAAATGGAACTAATATGAGGAAGAAATCGCATGATAAAGTTTTTCGAAAATAACAACAACGCAGTAGCAAATCAGCAATTTTTCCTCAAACGATGCACTAAAATCAATTTTTGAAGCTCCCAAGTTGTTTTCCTCAGAAAATTATACAACTTAGCCTTTTGAATCACTCCAATCGGACCAA
>DF366159.1:0-22023 GCA_000787875.1 Solanum virginianum
AGGCTTGCTTGGGGTCCCTTTAGGTTCTCCATGCATCGTGTCATGTCTAGGCCTTAGGCTTGGGTCGTGACACTCTGCTCCTATCTTGGCTCTGCCAGAAGGGTTAGAAGGCTTGTTGGTATATTGTGATGCCTCAAAAATTGGTTTAGGGAGTGTTTTGATGCAAAATGGCAAGGTAATTGAGATGGAGGTGATTAGAAATTGGCCTAGACCATTGACTTCGTTAGATATTAGGAGTTTCTTGGGTTTGGCGGGTTACTACCAGAATTTTGGCCCATGATCTTGAATTGGTGGCCATGGTGTTTGCTTTGAAAATTTGGCGTCATTATTTGTATGGAGTTCATGTTGATGTATTTACCGACTACAAGAGTCTCCAATATATGTTCACCCAAAAAGATCTTAACTTGAGATAAAGAAGGTAGTTAAAGCTCCTTATAGATTATGATATATGTGTGCATTATCATCTTAACAAAGCTAATGTTGTGGCTGACCCTCTAAGTAGAGTGTCTATGGGTAGTCTAGCTCATGTTAATGATGGTGGCTAGAGAAGTTCACCGGTTGGCTAGATTGGGGGTTAGGTTGGGTGAAGTTGAAAATGGGGGTGTAGTGGTTGTTGATGGTTCTAAATCTTCTTTCTTTGACAAAGTAAAGTCAAAACAAGATCTTAACCCTGCTTTGTTAGAGTTGAAGACCTTGGTGAAAGTTAGTAAGGTGGAGGTTTTCTTCCAAGGGGGAGATAGTGCCCTTAGGTACCAAGGTAGGTTGTATGTGCCTAATGTTGATAACTTAAGGGAGTTGATCTTGAAGGAGTCCTATAATTCATCATATCCTATTCACCCCAATTCTACAAAGATGTGTAGAGACTTGAGGGAGATGTATTAGTGGGGTGGTATAAAGAGGGACATTGCCAAGTTCACATCCAAATGTCACAATTGCCAACAAGTGAAAATCGAACATCAAAGGTTGGGTGGCCTAGCCTAAGACATAAAAATTCCTACTTGAAAGTGGGAAGAAATCAACATGGATTTTGTGGTTGGGTTGCCCAAGATTAGAAAACACTTTGACTTTATTTGGGTTACTACGGATAGAATGACAAAGTCAACTTACTTTGCCGAAGATTATGCCAAGTTGTACATTCATGAGTTGGTTAGTATATGAGATGCCCTTGTCTATCATTTCGGATCGTAGTACTCAATTCACTTCTCACTTTTGGAGGTCCTTCCAAAGAGGTCTTGGTACCAAGGTTAAGCTTAGCACGACTTTTTATACTCAAACAGATAGTTAAGCCAATAGGACTATCCAAACTCTTGAGGATATGCTTAGAGATTATGTTTTGGAGTTTAAGGGTAGTTGGGATAAACCCCTTCCACTCATTGAGTTTGCTTACAACAATAGTTATCATTCAAGCACTGGTATGGCTCCTTTTGAGGCTCTCTATGGTAGATGTCCTCTAAGATTGATTATTGAGTTTGTTTACAACAATAGCTACCACTCAAGCATTAGTATGACTCCCTTTGAGGGTTTATATGGTAGGCGTTATAGATCCCCAGTTGGGTTGTTTGAAGTGGGAGAGATGGCCTTGCTAGGTCCGAATTTGGTTATGGAACCTTAGAGAAAGTGAGGTTAATAATTAGGAGATTGAAAATAGCCCAAAGTAGACAAAAAGTCCTACTCTAATGTGAGAAGAAGAGATCTTGGGTTTAAGATTGGTGATTGGGTTTACTTGAAAGTCTCAACCATGAAGTGTGTGGTCTAGTTTGTCAAGAAAAGGAAATTAAGCCCAAGGTTTGTGGGCCCTTATAAGGTTTTGAGGAGAGTTGTTAAGGTTGCAGATGAGTTGGGGTGCCTATGGAGATGAATATGGTTCATCCGGTCTTCCATGTGCCCATGTTGAGACGTGTATGGGTGACCCAAGTGCTATAATGTCCTTAGATGTTGTGGGTGTTGTAGAAGATAATTTGACCTATGAGGAGGTCCCGACTATTCAAGCCGAAGCTACTTTGTCCCATATATGATTTCAAGTATTAAGTTTCAGCCCTCATGTCATTTTGTATGCATTCATGTTCATGTTAACAAGTTTGTGGTGATTTTTGACATTCATGTTGAGATTTGTGAAAATGATGTTTAAGTGCATTTGTTGAATTCATGTCGTGCTAAAAATCTTCATGATTACTTCTCTTATGTAAGTTTCTTCTACATTTAGGGAGGAATGTTCCCAAGGGGGAGATATTGAAATGCCCAAAAAAGTGCTTCAAAATACCCATAATCATAATTCTCATATATCTTAAAATTCGTGCATGATATCAAAAATTTGACTTCATATTCTCTGTCAAGGGGTAAAATTGAGTGAGAAATGGGTATAACTCGGATTTTAGAAGACTCGTGGTAAAAAATAATTTTCACTAATTTTCGAATTCAAAAGAGCATCCGCGCCTTTGCTGATGTTCCTTCGCGTTAGGTCCGCGTTACGGACTGGACGCGGACCAGTATAATATTTTCCTTGCTTTTTTTGTTTTGGCCAGGGGCATTGAGGTCATAGCCCCATTCCCACTTAAGTGTGGAATCACCTATACTTAGCCATTTTTCACCTCTATAACTCACAAAACCCTCTCTCAAACCCCTCTAAGACTCTATCAATTCTCTCATTCAAATCTAAGGAATTCAAGCTGAACTTTGGAACTCAAGGATTCATTTCAGGCTCTAAAACTACTTCAAGTTCACCTCAAAGAATTCAAGGCTTAAGGTATGTGAGTTTATCCATTGGGTCCCTTTCTCCCATAGGGCCCAACCTTCACTTTTCATGAAAATTGCATGTTTCCAAGTATATTACCTATGAGTATCTTTTATCATGGATTGTGAATATAAATTATGTTGGGATTTTATGAAATATTGATTGATTATGCATGACTATCTATTACAAGCTTATACTATGAAGTGATTTTGTCTATTGAGACTATGTATATTTTATGCTATGAAACGATGAACTATTATGAGCTTTTGTGATGGATTTCAAGGCACCCTACATGAGGGTTTTACTATATATTGCTAGGTTGATTTGTAGTAAGTTTACTCATCTTTTTTCACTCTTGAATTGCATGGTTTGGAACAAGTATCATGAACCCACCATGTGTTCAATAAAATGTCAAGTCATGAATTCTCAAGTTATTGATGATCTATTTCATAATTTACAAGTCAAGTGACTATATGATGATTAAGGGATTTCAAGCATATATTGAATTCATAAAAAGTACCTATGATTTTACAAGTTACAAGTTAAGCCCTATTTCAAGATTTTTACTTCTTGAGAGCCATTCATGTTAAAGCAAAGGTTCATGTATAATTATGATCTACTCTCATATTTAAGTTCGGCTCACTACTAGAGGTCAACCATATTTCAAGAGCTACTCATATCCTGTTTCCATGTTTCTTAAAAGTTATCCAAGATATGATTATTTCAAGTATTCCATTGGAGTCGATTTAACACCCATTGACGCTTAAGATAGGGGCTCGACTTAAGGGATTCTTATATAAAGTCTTTTGTATCTAAACTATGTGCCACCATAGCTTGATTTATTATATCCTTACTATACTAGTGGATTCATCTCGTTATGTTATCATATTTGGTTTGCCTTGGCAAGTAGACCACACCTAGCCTAGGGGTGTCATACCCATCCACCTAACCAAGAGTGTGTCATACCTTGGATTCCAAATTGTAGCTACTTGGTCTATCTAGTTTGTCAAGAAAAGGAAATTAAGCCCAAGGTTTGTGGGCCCTTATAAGGTTTTGAGGAGAGTTGTTAAGGTTGCAGATGAGTTGGGGTGCCTATGGAGATGAATATGGTTCATCCGGTCTTCCATGTGCCCATGTTGAGACGTGTATGGGTGACCCAAGTGCTATAAACATACATGACATATTGAGATTGTATCTATTTCCTATATCCTATGCATTTTTATTATATGAGCGTATATCCTTGTTGCATTGCATCCCATATACTTAGTAAATTCAAATGTACTAACATATACTTTATGTATACATGATATCACCATTAGGGACCTAAGCTCTATTTAATCATCCTCCTCCTCGATGTGGCTAGTTCGGTCCTTTGCAGCAAGCTTTGGTGAGTCCTCTACTTGGAGGACAATATCTACTTATTTCATGCTATGTTGAGACTCTTTTTCTAAGTTGAATACTTATTATCATGGTGGTGAGCCCAAGGAGTGTCTTGGCCCCCGCTCCATTCTAAATATTGAGGTGTTCTTGGATACTTCGTAATCATGCTTTCGTATTGTCTTGTCTTGTGGTTTCTACACTTATGAAGGATTTCCCCTTAGTCCCAATCTCCCTTTTTACATTCGAATCTTGGATATGTTTATTTTACTTACGCAACCAAGGATGTGTGTATGTTACAATCAAGAGGCTTGTTAGGGTTGTCTTCAGACTTCTCGTTCGTTATGTCATGTCTAAGCCCTAGACTTGGTCGTAACATTAGTATATAAGGCAAAAGAACACATTAAGGAGAGTATTTTATGCAATTTAAGCCCTATATGAGTCCATCATGCTGACTCATCAACACCCCCAACTTGAATTCTTTCTTGCCTTCAAGCAACTTGCAAATAGGGATATAAAGTGTAACACATACATTCCTCCCTTTGTCGTCAAACCTCAATGCTTCTACAAATCACTTGCGCAATTTTGAAGCCTCAAGAGATAGCTAATGAGTTCTCAAGACAAAGCTATTCTCACAATTATTAGTACTGTTGCTAATCAATTCCCAAAAACATCGCCACTTTCCCTCACATTAAGGAAGATCCTTAGGCACACAAAACCTGACATTCATTTGAAGGATCAAACAACACTCACTCCGAAAACAAAAATGACCTGAAAGTTGTTACACATAGGCTTGCCCTTATTCTTAATCAATGTTCACTCAATCTCCTTTATACTAGAATCACAAAGAACTTTGCTAGAATTGTAATATAGGCTATTGGACAAGTAGGATAGTATTTGGGAACAAGTGATTAATCCCTCCTTGAACTCTACAGATAACTCTGATTATTCTTTTATTCCTAGTTCACTGATATCACTTAATCTGGCTACTCAAAAGAGGTAGGGGCGATCATCATTAGCATAATAACCCAACTAAGAGGTTGGGGTCGAATCCCATAGAGAATCGTAGTTCAAGATAGAAGTGGTTCCTTGGACTAAGTAATTGCTGGATCGGGGGGAGGGGGTTCCAAAAATTGAATGCAAGAATCAAACTATAGGATATCTATTTAACAATTTAATTAGCAAATAAGGGAAGATGGTTGGGATGTGCAAATACAGGATTTAATCTACCAGTTAGGTCTAAATATTTGACCAAACGAGTTGATAATGAATGAATATGCTGAATGTTTCATATGATTCAAGTACTATATTATACACAGACCGCCAAGGACACGCTTGGCCTAAGAAGTCTTACCAAAACTCCTAATACCTTGGCCATTGAATCCATGGCTGTGGATTTCAACTGAAACCCCAAGAGGTTTCCAGCTATTATATCCATTCCACACTCTAATAAGTAAACCCCAAGTTTGCAACCTTGAAATTATAGATTAAACACAGGAATGGATAAAAATTTACTCAAATCAACCGCAAATAGGTCAAAATATAACAGACCCAATAAGTAAATAAAAAACCCATATTAATAGCACACCCCCAACATAGGGGTTTTATCCATACATGTTAGAAATTTAAGATTTGGTACCAAATATAGTAGTTGCAGTCATGGGTAACAAGATTTAATGTAAAATAGTTGATTATCACTAGCCAATCAACTCCAATTTTGCTTCTCCAAAGCTTGAAAACCCTACCAACCCTTGTACTCTAAAGAAGGAAAGTAGAGTAAAGTTCTATGTACTACTCTCTATGTAAAACTTAGAAGAAGAATATGTTCTAATATGGTATATACAATGTCTTTTCTAATTTGCTTATAGTCCATCAAGATGTACAAGAGTTTGTGCTGCAAATTATGATTCGGCAGTCAAGGCCAACTATCACCGAGCGCTTTGGCGATGCGCCAAATGTGCACTTGGCTACTTTCCTTTGCATCTTCATAAGGCTTAATGTTCTTCAAAATTAGGTGATGTTTCTTCACTTGGTTGCTTTGTCGAAGTCCCTATCATATCACCTTCTTATTAATGTTTTAGGGCTATAAGTATTGCAACTTTAGGTGATCTCCTATGTCATTCGGTGGTGCACTGAATATGATTTGCGACATTGATTCTAACCATATTCTCGACTTGAGCTGCAACCTTGGTTGCTGCAATGCTAGGTAGTCTCTTTGAGTATTTGACAGATGACCGATTGTGTAGGCGATGCCACTTTTCTCCACCTTTTTATACTTTTTCTCTCTTTCCAAGATTTTGCTAAGTATTATCCATTTGTGCACTTTTAATCCCTTTTCCTGACATAACACATGTATATTCGTTAGATATTGGAAATAATAGCATACTAGGGACAATGTTTCTTTGCAAACTAGCCCAAAAAATGAGTCCAGAATATGGACTCATCGTTCACTCTCTTTTTTCCAATGACAATATTTTACATTGAAACTCAACCTTTGGTGTCCCACATGTGACTATTTCACCAAAAAAATTTGGAGGGTCCTATTTTGAGTGAAAATTTCTCTTCTTTCTTTATTCAAGCGTATTTCTTCTTTTATTTTTCATCATGTATGAACTCTTATATTGCTTTCTTGTTTCTTACCTCAAAATTTCAAATTGGAGACACCCTCTCTTACCCCACCCTCAACTTTGGCCTTTGACTACAACTTTTATAAATTCAAGCTCAAGGAGGGAATGGTGTTCAACAAAAAGGAATATCTTTCCAATCGAAGGTGAAGGTTACAAGGCTGCCAACAAAAAGGCTTAAAGCTCAACGGGGCTCACTAAGGATGAAATTAACATCAAGGGAGGCTCTTTGGTCAAAGTGGACTTAAAAGAAAGCAAATAAGTCCTAAGGTCATCTTCCTAATTTGGATTCAACCAAGATAATGCTTAGAGACAAGCCGGGCAAATTCTAGCACACCTTTCAACAAATACCTCACTTATCATGGCCAAATGGCTTCCAAATTCATTCAATGGCTAGATAACACACATTCACAATTTATTGATCATCGTATATCCAACCTCAGCACACATTTAGTCAATTCAAGATGCTTCCAATCCATGAATAGATTGTTTTCACATGAGATGAACTAATGGGTGAGTCAATACATGCTCCTTATCTATGGAACAAACCAAATCAAAGATATTGACGATCAATACTCAAATTTCTAAGGACTTTGAGACATGACACATAATTTTTTAAATGACTTTTCATATATGCACGAGTATTTTGCCAAAAATCAAAGGGTAAGACATATTCGGCATACAAAATCCAAGAGACATCCACCGAAATATAAACAAAATGAAGTTACTAACTATTACTACCCAAAATAATGTTTGCAAATCACAATCAAAAGAATATTAGCAAACACAAAGTATAAGATGTTTTACTTATACATCAAGGAAAGCCTAAAAATAAACACAATGCAATGTCTCAACCAACCATAACAGAACCAAATAAAAATGTCATTATGAAATACTAGGATTCTGAATGCTCACCCCCTCCCTAAAAACATTGTCTTCAATATATAAGAACAATATCAATAAAGCTCAAAAAGGAGTAAGTTAGAAAAATCCCCTTAATCACTCGACTTGTGGTGGTGGAGCTGAGGAAGAGGTGGTGGGGTCATCTGTGCCCCGGTCCTAGGGTGCAAGCTCTAAAGTAGGCGTTGGAGTAGTGGACTCCAATGCACCAATCTATGGCAACACATGCTCTGGCTCAACTACACCGGATGATCCACTCGTCCAGATCATAGACCTATAGACCTATCCCAAAGTGACTCTCTGGTGACAGCAGCGATGATCGCCTCCTTCATCGCTCACAACTTCCTATGCTCCTTCGAGATGATATTAACTCCTATGCCATCCTCATCTGTCTTTAGGGAGGATAAAATAAAATCGCCCTCAGTCTTAACACCTAAAATGACACTAATAGCAGCCTCGGGTGGCATGTTCATCGAACCTCAAGGTGATGTGATATTGGTGTATTTTAATGCCACTACCTCCTTCTTCAACTCAGTAATGTATCAGCACTCACACCACTCTTAGCCTCTAAAGTAGCCACCTTATTTGATAATGCAACAATCTTTGCCCCATGGTCCTCCATACTCACAATTAATCGATCCAGCCTCAAGCTCTACTCCTCTATCATCTCTCTCTTGATAAAGATCAAACAAGAAAGAAAGAAAAAAGCAAACAAATATAGAATGATATGTGAATTAAACTCAAACTATTGAAATTATGGGCAAAAAGGGACTAAAACCCTCATCTCCCAATTGATTTCAAGAACCCAAATAAAAGGCTAACAAGAAAAATTAAAGGCAACTAAGAACCATAAATGGGCAACCTTTAATTAATCAAGCAAATATGTCAACTAGCAATTCTAAGAGTTTACCCTAATTACATACTAAGAAGATGCTACAATTTGAGAATTCAATATTCAACATAGACTTAGTCTTCTAAATGATAAAATAAGACTATTTATACTAAGTAAACAAAAGAGGACATTTTCTTTACAATTTTACCTTTAAGAGTAAGGGCCTTGTTTGGTTGCCTTCTTTTCAAATCTTAGAATTCAAGTAGTAGCCATTTTCACATATGGCCTCTTTTTTTCCTTCTTCTCACCTTGATAGAACTTTCACACATTGTAAGCCTTTCTTTGGTGACCCTCAAGCTCCTATAATGCTTCCTTGTTTATGAATATTGCTTGTAGGTCTTGGAGATTTTTTGCTTGACTCCTTGTGAATGGTCTTGAGGGGTGCATACCACTCATGCTGGTGCCATATCTACTTTGTATGTTATTATCTTCCCATTCTTGAAAGAATTCATCCTTGAATCCAAAGATTCAACTACAACACAAGGAGATAAATCACTAACATTAAAAACATTATAAATATTATACTCACTTGGTAAGTCAATCATGTAGGCACTGTCATTGATTCGATTGATTACTTTGAAATGTCCATCTTCTCTTAGGCTTAACTTTCCTTTTCAAGCATGTGGAAACCTCTCTTTTTGAAAATGTACCCATACCCAATCATTTGGGTTAAAGATCAGTTCCTTTCTCCCCCAATTCTTTCGAATAGCCACCTTAGAATTGTTATTTTCAATGACCTCTTGAACCTTGGCATGAATGCTCATCATCTGCTTTTCCCTTTGCTTGACATCTATGCTCAAAACAACATTACTAAATAATGAAGTCATGGTTAGTGGAAACAAAGGTTTAAAGCCATAACATACCTCAAATGGTGCCATTCCAATAGAGGAGTGGAAAGATCGAGTATATGAAAATTCAATCAAGGGTAAATGGTCTTCCGAAGTAGTTGGGGTTCCTCTAATCATGACCAAAGCACATTTCCAAGAGTCCTATTGAATACTATAATTTTTCCATCCGTTTGAGGGTGGGAAGAAGTAGAGAACATAGCTTTGATACCAAGTGTACTCGTAGACTCTTCCAAAAAAGACTAAGAAATTTGGAATCCCTATCACTAAAAATGGTTTGAAGGATGCCACGTAATTTAAGAACATTGATGACAAATAAAGATGCTACATAGGATGCGAAATGACCACAAAAAGTGCTCGAAAAAGTTCCTCAAAATGCCTGGAAACATGTCTCGAAATACTTAGAATTTTATATTCCATATATCTCAAAATTCATTTGTTATTTTAAAAATTTGACTTCATATTCTTGTTCAAGGGGTATAAATTAGGAGGATAAGGGTCTAACCCCGATTTTAAAGTAACCATAGTAAAATTTGATTTTTCCAAAATTTTAGTTTATAGAGGTGGTCCGCGGCAGCTCCGCGATGCACCTGTATTGCGAAGCAGTGTTAACTTTGGCCAGTTTTGTTGTCTCGGTCCAAGACTTTAACGTTTTGGGCCTAAGTGTTCCCAAGCATGTTTTTACCTATACTTAGTCATATTTCACCCTCATATCACCTAAAACATTTTCCAATGCTCACTCAAACACTTAGTCATATTTTCACTCCCCAAACTCAAGTCCCAAACCCTCATCCCAAGCTAAGGTTCTCCTTCAAGGTTCTTCGTCAAACTTTAAGTTTCCATCTCCAATCTTCACCAAGTTTACCTCTAAGCCAAGATATGTGATTTTCTTTCATAGGTTTATTTCACCCATGATACCCAAGCCTCCTTTTACATAATTGCATGATTAAAGTTGATTTAAAAATGGGTCTTGATTATTATGAAATTCACTGCACACTATGTTAAAGCTATGTAAAATTGTGACTGTTTTGCCATGTTTTGAGCTATAAATCTTTGATCTATTGTAAGATTGGAGAAAGGGTTTTGATGTATATGTTATGAGGGTGTTGCAAGGTGTTGATTGATGGTTTTACAATGGGTTTTCTTGCATGATTTCATTTCTATTTTGCATGGTTTTACTACCACTTCACACCTTCTAAGTGTTTGATGAAATATCCGGATGTGGTTTCTTGAGTAGTTGAATGTCTAAAGCATGAGATATGCTATGAATGACTATATGATGATGAAATGAGCCTATGTATATGATATACTTTATATAAAGTGTTGCATTAGACTATATCCAATCCGAGGGGACAAGAACCCGGGTAACCATGTTGGGGGTTTATACTCATCAACCATGTGAGGGGTTTATACTTCATCACCATGTTGGTAAGGTGTGATTACCATCAACAATGTGAGGGATTTATACCGCACAACCACCAAGGGGTTTATACCTTGAATAGCTAGCTTGGTCTCTTCTACCACTTTAGGGACCTAGTTTATGCTTCTTCTATTATGTGTTGAGACATTCATCTTTATTGTTATTTTGACTGTGAGGGTGAGTCCGGTTACTTTGTCTTGGCCCCTACTCTTATCTATGAGATGTGTTTAACTCTTGTCTTTTGACCATGATTTTTGCAAGCTTTTCCCTTAGCACTGGTTTCCCCATTCTATTATCTTTGATGCTTGATTTATTGCTTCCGCAACCTAGGATATATAATGATGCTTTCTTGGTATCCCTTCGGGTTTCCCTTGTGTCGTGTCACATCTAGGCCCTAGGCTTGGGTCATTATAGGATACATTATCACATTTATGGCATGGAGTAAAATGAGTCATTTTTGAAAATCTATCTACTACCATAAATATATTATCATGTCCTCTTTTAGTCCTAGGAAGGCCCAACTCAAAATCCATATAGATATCTATCCATGGGCCACTAGGAGTAGGGAGAAGGGTATACTTACCTTGGGGCCGAGTCGTGGATTTTGCATTCTTGCAAATGAGACATTGTCCATAAATTCACTCCACATCATGCTTGCCTTGCTTGTCATAGTCCTGCAAAAGAGAAGGAACAATACTAGGAAAAGTGCTAGTATTTTGGTTAGCATGTAATAAAAGATAGGTGTTGACAAGGCATTCAAAACATCCACCATCCCACTTTGCCTCCGCCAGATTTATTTTATGTCAAAGCTCCTTCATAGCCTGATAATCCTCACTCACTTTGTATGGAATAAGAGGTGCAAGAACATACTTTCTACCTTCAATCACAAAAGTGTATTTGTTGGATTTTTCTTGGTGCACAACATCCCTATAAAATTGCCATGGTCTCCCCAACAAGACATGACATGCCAACATGGGTACAACATCATAAGTCAATTCTTCATTGTACTTACCCACATAGACTAAATGCTTGCTTGTTTGAGGACCTTTATTTCTCCACTCTCATTAAGCCATTGTAGCTTGTAAGTGTTGGGATGCTTTGTTGTTGGAATTCCCATACGTTCGACCAAAGAAGTACTCACCACATTAGTGCAACTTCCACTATCAATGATTAAAGAACACACTTTATCTTGAATATTATACCTAGCATGAAATAGATTCTCTCTTTGATCAAGTTCCCCTTTGGCAAGGGCTCCCATAATTCTTTTCATAATACATGAAAGATTTTAATTTACCTTCAAATCTTCATCATTATTAAGTAAAGATTTTCCTTTCCCTATGAAATAATCAAAATTGACCCTCTCATCCAACCTTTCTTCTTCATTTTCTGAAGCATGTACCTCATCTCTATCGCCCTCACTCTTATTCTTTCATCGCCCTCTTCATTATCTTTGGTCATTCTTACCCCGAAGAGCAATAATCATCCTCTTATTAGGACACTCACTAGCAACATGTCCCCTCACTTGACATCTAAAGCATTAAATTATGGAGGGATGAGGAAAGTTAGGTTTAACATACGTACCTCCTTGTGGTTCCTCACTTGCCTTGGATTTATAATCAGTCTTGACTTGAGTAGCCTGACCACCACGCTTCATTTACTCCCTAGAAGATGTTGTCTTCTAATTATCACGACCTTTTTCCTATGTTGAAGTTGAAAAACCTTTGGCCTTGTATAACTTTTCTTCTTTCAAATCTGCTTCTACCTTTGAGGCATCATGGAAAGCCACTTTAAGAGTTTCATAGTGCTTAAGCTCCAATAGCTTCAAGATATCATACCTTAATTTGGCCACAAATTAGATCACTATACATTCCATGTTCTTTTCCATTTTAGACTTCATTCTCAAGTTCTCAAACTTATCATAATACTCTTCAATGCCTTTGGTACCTTGTCTCAACATAAACACCTTCTAATACTTTTGGTACCTTGACTCAACATAAATACCTTCTTGAGTACCTCTTAGTAGTAGTTCAGAGTCAAGTATCTCAACTCTATAAGTGCAATCAACTCTTGCCAAGTAGGTAACTTGTAGATATGATGGTTAACCCTTTCCCTCCTCATAGACTCCCACCAAGTGGATGCATAAACTTCAATTTGTGTGAGAGCATACTTTGCCTTCAAAGTTTTTGAGATATTAGTTGTGAGAAAGATCCACTCATTTTTAATGTTCCACTCCAAGAACTCATCAGGGTCACTACTTCCTTTGAACCTTGGAAGTGTAACCTTGAGAGTGTTCAAGCCCCTATCTTGATCATTCCTCTCCCCAAACCTATTTCCTCTATTTCCCATCCTATCTCCTATATTCCCCATTCTATCTCCTCTATACCCATAATATCGACCTTCCATGCCATGATCCCACCCAAAGTCTCAAGGTTACACTCCTTGCCTTTATCCTCCATAGGCATCCCTACCCCCATTATTGAAATGATATCAAAATGTTCCCGAAAATGTGCCCTCCTTCACGTGGCTTGTTTGGTGCTATTCAAGCTAGTTGGTGAGTCCTCCACTTTAGGGACCTAGTTTATGCTTCTTCTATTATGTGTTGAGACATTCATCTTTATTGTTATTTTGACTGTGAGGGTGAGTCCGGTTACTTTGTCTTGGCCCCTACTCTTATCAATCCCAATTTAAAAGCGAAAGGTTAGCAATTATGAAATTCCAAGAACACAATTTCCAGTGGCAAATCCGCGTCGTTGTACAAAAAGTGGTCTATTTTTTTACTCAGTCCAAGACTTCTAGGTCCTGGGTCTAAGTGTTCCCAAATGTGTTTTTACCTATACTTATCCTTATTTCACCCTCATATCATCCTAAACATTTCCCAAATACTCACTTAAACACTTAGCCATATTTTTACTCCCCAAATTCAAGTCCCAAACCCTCATCCTATGTTAAGGTTTTCCTCCAAGGTTCTTCAAGCTTCAAGTCTCCATGTCCAACCTTCACCAAGTTCATCTCTAAGCTAAGATATATGGGTTTCTTTCATGAGTTTCTTTGACCCATGATACGCAAGCCTCCTTTTACTAAAATTGCATGATTTAAAGTTGATTTAAAAAATGTGACTTGATTATTATGAAATTTACTGTACACTATGTTAAAGCTATGTAAAGTTGTGAATGTTTTGCGCCATAAATCCTAGACCTATTGTAAGATTTAAGGAGGAATTTTGATGTATATTGCTTGGGGATGTTGCAAGCTGCTCTTTGATGGTTTTAAAATGGATTTTCTTGCATGATTTCATCTCTATATTTCATGGTTTTACACTAGCATTACGCACCCTCTAAGTGTTTAATAAAATGTCCAAATGTGGTTTCTTGGGGAGTTGAAGATCCAAAGCATGTGATATGATATGATTGACTATATGATGATGAAATGAGCTTATGTATATGGTATACTCTATATAAAGTGTTGCATTAGACCATGCCTAATCCGAGGGGTCTAAGAACCTGGATAACCAAGGTGGGAGTTTGTACTCATCAATCGAATGAAGGGTTAGTACTTCTCCACCTAGTGATGGGGCGACATCATCACTAATCGAGATGGGGGTTTGTACTCATCAACTGAGGGAACGGTTTGTACTTCACCACCTAAGTGATGGGGCGACATAATCACTAACCTATCAAGAGGTTGTACCTTTGAAATCTAGCTTGCTCTATTCTACACATATGATATCCTATATGAGCATGAGTATTTAATCATGTTTTACTTGAGCATTGATCATACATGCCATATTGTTGTATGATTACTATTGCCTATTGATATGCATTTTGATTATGATATCTATCACTTATTGCATTGCATCCTACTACTTAGTATATTCAAACATACTAATGCATACTCTATGTCTACATGATGTCACCACATAGGAACCAGTGCCCAAGTTTATCCTCCTCTTTCTGTACGTGGCTAGTTCGATACTACTCAAGCTAGTTGGTGAGTCCTCCACTTCGGGGACCTTAGTCTATGTTGCTCTTATTATGTATTGAGACATTCTTCTTTATTGTCTATTTTGACTTTGAGGGTGAGCCCAGTTACTTTTTCTTGGCCCCCGCTCTTATCTATGTCTTAACGGTGTTTGTTAGACATGTTATGTATCTATGGTAAGAGCCTTGAGTTTATTGTTCTTGATATCTATGGTATGAAAGTGCTTTCCCTTAGCCTTGGTTGTCCCACTTCATTATATCTTGATGCTTGATTTATTGCTTTCTCGACCAATGATGTGTAATGACAAGTTAAGAGGCTTGTTTGGGATTCCATCCGGTTCCCCATTCACCGTGTCACATCTAGGCCCTAGGCTTTAGTCATGACAAACTTGGTATCAAACCACTACATTGATAGATTATCGAAGTCCAACACATCACGTCGATTAGAGTCCTATTCATTATTGTGAAGCGCACCATGACTATGAATAGGAGGCTATGAGTCATTTTAGGAAATGTTTCCCTTCTTTATATTCTAAGTAGTGCTATAGAGTTGTGGTAACCTTTCCCCCTAATGATTATTCTTTGCTATGCTAGATCATGCCAAACACTCAAGGATGAAGGGTCCAAACTCCCAAGGAGCAACCTAACAATGGTGAGCTCCGGGATGCTCTCACTATGCTTTCCCAAGTTGTGGTTAACCAAGGGGCCCAAGCCCCTCATGCTACTACCTCAAGAGCTAGGATAAGGGACTTCATGAGGATGAATCCTCTGGTTTTCTATGGGTCGAAGGTGGATGAAGACCCATAAGAGTTCATTGATGAGGTCTACAAAATCTTGAATATCATGGGTATTGCGCCAAATGAAAAGGTGGAGTTGATAGGGTACCAACTCAAAGGGGTAGCTCAAATATAGTATGATCAATGAAAGGGTGAGAAGGGGATTGGTAATGTGGTGCTTTGGGAGGAGTTCAAATTAACCTTCCTTAATCGGTTTCTCCCTCTTGAGCTTAGGAAAGCTAAGTTGGTGGAGTTTATGAACTTAAAACAAGGTGCTATGAGTGTGAGGGAGTGCGCCCTCAAGTTTAATCAACTTTCAAAGTATGCTCCTTAATTGGTGGCCGATCCTAGATCTAGGATGAATAAATTTGTGATTGGGGTCTCCAACTTAGTGAGTGAACAATACCGGTTCGCTATGCTAATTAGTGACATGGACTTATCTCGATTGATGATCTATACCGAGCAAATGGAGGATGAAAAATTGAGAAGAGGAGAGGCCATGAGGCTAAGAGGGCCCGTTTTAAGGGTAAGTTCCAAAAGGGTGTTAGATTTTATCAAGGCTAAGGGCGTTCTCATGTTACTAATAGGGGGTTTGCTAATGATTTCCCTAGGCATCAAGGTATTGGTGGTGTGGCTCCTATGGATATGTGTCCTAGATGTGGGAAGAGTCATAATGACACATGTTTGAAGGGTTCTAATGCATGCTTTAGTTGTGGGGAGCTTGGTCACAAGACGTTAAATTGTCCAAGAAATCGTGGCAAGGTCCAGGGTGTAAATACGGTTCTATTGGGTAGAGGTGGTCCTCAAGGTATAATCAATTTTATGCTCTACATGGGAGGCAAAGGGTTGGTAAGGTCTCTAATGTTGTTACCAATATGTTAAAAATCTTTGACTTTGATGTGTATGCTTTGATTGATCTAGGTGTCACTTTTCCTTTGTTAGCCCTTTTGTTACTAAAGTGTTCCATGTTGTCCTCGAGTTATTGGATGAGTCATATGAAGTGCCTACTCCTATTGATGCCTCTATTGTTGCTAGGAAAGTTTATAGAAGTTGTCCTATTTGCATTTTGCATAAGTTGTTGCCTTGTGATCTTGTTAAATTAGACATGGTAGATTTAATGTTATTCTTGGAATGGATTGGTTATATGCCTACTATGTTTTTATTGATTGTAGAACCCATAGGGTAAAGTTTCAATTTCCTAATGAACCCATCCTTGAGTGGTAAAGTCTAGATGTGGTGATCAAGGGTAGATTCATTTCATGCATTAAAGCCTGTAAGTTGATCTCTAAGAGGTGTCTTTACCATCTTGTGAGTGTTAAAGATGTGGAGTCTAAAGTTCCATCCACAGAGTCGGTTCCGATTGTAAATGAGTTTCTTGATGTCTTCCCAAATGACCTTCTCGGTGTTCCTCCTGAAAGGGAATTAGATTTTGGCATAAACCTCCTCCGTGATACTCAAGCTATCTCCATTTCCCTTATCGTATGGCCACAACGGAGTTAAAGGAACAATTGAAAGATTTGTTGGAGAAGGGATTTATTAGACCTAGTCAATCCCCTTGTTGCTCCCCAGTGTTATTTGTGAAAAAAAGGATGGGTCACTTAGAATGTGTAGTGACTACCGGCAACTCAATAGGGTCACCATCAAGAATAAATATCCTCTTCCAAGGATTGATGACTTGGTTGACCAATTGCAAGGGGCTAGCTTCTTCTCTAAGATTGTTTTTCAGTCCAGATATCATCAAGTGAGGGTGAGGGAATGTGATATTCCTAAGACGACCTTTCAGACTAGATATAGGTATTATGAGTTTGTTGTGATGTCGTTTGAGTTGACCAATGCACTGACTATGTTCATGGACCTAATGAATAGGGTCTTCAAACCTTATCTTGATTCCTTTTTTGTGGTCTTCGTTGATTATATTTTAATCTCTTCACATATTAGGGAGGAGCATCTAGGTCATTTGAGGGTGGTGTTGCAATGATTGAGAGAGGAGAAATTATATGCCAAACATGACAAGTGTGAATTTTGGTTTAAGAAGGTAGCATTCTTGGGTCATGTTGTGTCGGGGGATGGTATAAAAGTGGATCTTAAGAATACCAATGTGATTAGAAATTGGCCTAGACCGTTACCCCATCGGATATTAGGAGCTTCTTGGGCCTAGCGGGTTATTATAGAAGGTTTGTGAAAGGGTTTTCCTCCATTGCTTACCCTACGACAAAATTGACTCAAAAAAAGGTTAAGTTTGTGTGGACCAATGAATGTGAGAGGAGCTTCCAAATGTTGAAAGACAAGCATGTGTCCACTCTTATATTGTCACTATCGAATGGTCTTGAGGGATTTGTGGTGTATTGTGATGCTTCCTGAGTTAGTTTGGGTTGTGTATTGATACAAAATGTAAGGTCCTAGCTTATGCTTCTAGACAACTTAAGGTATATGAAAGGAACTATCCTACCCATGATTTAGAGTTAGCTGCCATTATGTTCAATTGGCTTGATTAGGGGTTAGGTTGGAGAAGATTGGTGATGATGGTGTGGTGGTTGTTGATGGGTCTAAGTCTTCTTTGGTTGATGAGGTAATAGCAAAACAAGATCTTGACTCCTCCTTGCTTGAGTTGAAGGTCTTGGTGAAAGAGGGCAATAGAGGTTTTCTCCCATAAGGGTAATAGTGCCCTTAGGTACCAAGGTAGCTTGTGTGTGCCTTGTGTTGACGGTATGGGGGAGAAGATCCTTGATGAGCCCTATAATTCCTCTTATTCTATTCACCTCGGTTCCACCAAAATGTATAAAGACTTGAGGGATGTGTATTGGTGGGGAGACGTGAAGAAGATGTGGGAAGAGTGACAGCTATCTGTACTTCCTGCTTTACATACTCATTGCCAAATTCATTTTCGGTTACCATAGTTGTCAATAAGTCAAAGCTGAACATCAAAGGCCAGGTGGCCTAACCTAAGACATAGAGATTCCCACTTGGGAGTGGGAGGTGTTTAATATGGATTTTGTGATTAATAAGATGATGAAATTGGCTCACTTTCTATAGGTTAAGACCATATATGGGGCAGAAGAGTATGCAAGGTTATACATCCATAAGTTAGTGAGGTTGCATGGGGTTCCTTTGTCCATCATATCGGATCATGGGTCAATTCACTTCACACTTTTGGAGGTTTTTTCAAAGGGGTCATGGTACAAAAGTTCACCGTAGTATGATCTTTCACCCCCAAACGGATGTCCAGGTCAAAAAAACCATTCAAACACTTGAGGATATGTGAAAGGCTTGTGTATTGGAGTTGAGGGGTAGTTAGGATGACCATATTCCTTTGATTGAGTTTGCCTACAACAATAGCTATCACTCTAGCATCGGTATGGCTTCTTTTGAGGCTCTTTATGGGAGATATTGTAGATCACCAGTTGAGTGGTTTGAGATTTGAGAGGTGGCTTTAATGGGACCAGATCTGGTTATGAAGGCTCTTGAGAGGGTGAGGATGATTAGGTAAAGGTTGAAAACAACCCAAAGTCGTCAAAAATCCTATACCGATGTGAGAAGAAGATACTTGAATTCAAAGTGGGTGATTGGGTTTATTAGAAAGTTTCTCCAATGAAAGGAGTGGTCCGTTTTGGTAAAAAGGGGAAGTTGAGTCCAAGATATATTGGTCCTTATAAGGTATTGAAGAGGGTTGGCAAGGTAGCTTATGAGTTGAAGTTGCCTAGTGAAATGAATTTGGTTCATCCGGTGTTCCATGTCTCTATGTTGAGAAAATGTGTTGGTGATACTAATGCTATTGTGCCTTTTGATGTTATAGGTGTTGTTAAGGATAACTTGACTTATGAGGAGGTTTCAGTTCAGATCCTAGATAGGCAAGTGAAGAGATTGAGGAACAAGGAGGTGGTATCCATTAAGGTCCTTTGGAGGAACCAACAAATCAAAAGTGCTATTTGGGAGGCTGAAGTGGACATGCAAAAACGGTATCTTATCTTTTCCATTCCACTCAAGCCTAAGGTACTAGTTCTAAGTCCCCGTTAAGGTCCTTTGGAGGAACCAACAAATCAAAAGTGCTACTTAGGAGGCCAAAGCGGACATGCAAAAGCGGTATCTTATCTTTTCCATTCCACTCAAGCCTAAGGTAATAATTCTAAGTCCCCTATGTGATTTCAACTCTTATGTTTCAGCTCCTATGTCATTCATATGCATTCATGTTTAAGTTGGAAAGTTATGATGATTTTACACGTATGTTGAGATTTTGAAAATGGTGTTTTTAAATGTGATGCTGCATTCTTATTGGGGCTGTTTGTTTATGATTACTCTTTTCTGGTACATCTCTTTTAGATTCAGGGACAAATGTTCCCAAGGGTTAGATATTGAAACGACCCCAAAAAGTGCCCGAAAATGTGCATTGGAATGCTTAGAATTTTAAATTCCATATATCGCAAACTTCGTTTGCTATTTCGAAAATCTGACTTCATATTCTTATTCAGGGGGTCAAAATTAGGAGGAAAAGGGTCTAACCCCAATTTAAGAGCGAAAGATTAGCAATTATGAAATTCCAAGAATGCAATTTCTAGTGGCAAATCCGCGTCACTTTCGCGAAGCGCCACAGTACAAAAAGTGGACTGTTGTTTTTACTCGGTCCAAGACTTCTAAGTCTTGGGCCTAAGTGTTCCAAAATATTTTTTTACCTATACTTAGCCTTATTTCACCCTCATATTATCCTAAATGTGTCCCAATACTCACTTAAATACTTAGCCCCTTTTTTTCACTCCTTAAATTCAAGTCCCAAACCCTCATCCTAAGCTAAGGTTTTCCTCCAGGGTTCTTCTTCAAGCTTTAAGTCTTCATCTTCAACCTTCAATAAGTTCATCTCTAAGCTATGGTATGTGGGTTTCTTTCATGGGTTCCGTTCATCCATGACACCTACGCCTTCTTTTACTCAAATTGCATGATTTTAAAGTTTATTTACAAATGGGTCTTGATTATTATGAAATTCACTGCACATTATGTTAAAGCTATGTAAAGTTGTGACTGTTTTGCTATGTTTTGAGCTATAAATGTTAGATCTTTTGTAAGATTTGAGGAGGGGTTTTGATATATATTGCTTGGAGATGTTGCAAGGTGTTGATTAATGGTTTTACAATGGATTTTCTTGGATGATTTCATCTCTATATTTTATGGTTTTACACTAGCATTACACACCCTCTAAATGTTTGATAAAATGTCCGGATATGGTTTCTTGAGGAGTCGAAGGTCCAAAGCATGAGATATGATACGATTGATTATATGATGATGAAATGGGCTTATGTATCTGATATACTCTATATAAAGTGTTGTATTAGACCATGCCCAATCCGGGGGGTCTAAGAACTCGGATAACCGAGATGGGGGTTTGTACTCATCAATCAAGTGAAGGGTTAGTACTTCTCCACCTAGTGAAGGGGTGGCATCATCACTAATCGAGATAGGGGTTTGTACTCATCAACCAAGGGAAGGGTTCGTACTTCTCCACCTAGGTGATAGGGCGGCATTATCACTAATTGAGTGAAGGGTTAGTACTTGTCCACCTAGGTGAAGGGGCGGCATTATCACTAACGAGTGAAGGGTTAGTACTTCGCCACCTAAGTGATGGGGCGACATCATCACTAACCTACGAAGGGTTGTACCTTAGAAATCTAGCTTGGTCTATTCTATACATATGATATCCTATATGAGCATGAGTATTTAAGCATGTTTTACGCGAGCATTGATCATACATGCCAAATTGTTATATGATTACTATTGCCTATTGTTATGCATTTTGATTATGATGTCTATCACTTGTTGTATTGTATACTACATACTTAGTACATTCAAATGTACTTGTTAGAACCCGCACAATTGTGTTTTTGTACCATAGCTAACATTTGAGGTCGCTAGTGTCACTTTCAAGGTGTTTGGCACTTAAGTGCACTTTTGAGGAATTTAAAAGTTTAATTGGGATCTTTGTTGAGATTTGTGAATATGAGCTTATGGACATTTTTTCTTGTACAAGTGTACACCTACACCAAGGGAGAACAAAACTTTTCCCATACATAGAAAAAATAAGGACCTGAGAGCTACAGTACTTTTGCTCTCGGGTTTGCTATAGAGATCACAAAAAATTTGTTGTTTTTGCTTGTTTCTTCAATTCTAAGGCTTAAATCTTGGTATACGGGATCCCACAAGAGTCATAGAAGGTTTGGTTTGTCGTGGAAACCTGAAAAATTTATTGTTTTTGCTTGGTTCTTCGATTCTAAGGCTTAAAGCTTGGTATACAGGATCCCCCAAGAGTTGTAGAAGGTTTGGTTTGTCGAGGAAACCGTAGATTTTCGTGGGTGAAGATTTGAAGTGTTGAAAAGGGTTATGAGGTAAGTTGTGATTCCTCATCTTGTGAGTTATTTTAATGAATTCTATGGTCTTGAATGATGTTATTATGAATAAATAACCAAGAAAATTTGATTGGTTAGTTGAAAATGAAGCT
>DF366158.1:3657-15185 GCA_000787875.1 Solanum virginianum
CACTTCAAATCTTCACCCACGAATTTCTACGGGTTTCCTCGACAACCCAAACCTTCTACGACTCTTGGGGGATCCCGGATACCATGCTTAAAGACTTAGAATTGAAGAAACAAGCAAAAATAACAATTTTCTTGTCGTGTCACTGTAGCAGGCAGAGAGCCTGTTTACTATTCACAGGCTCTCATTTTTGTATAAGTATGGAAATGTCTCATTTGTTCCCTTCCCTCATATATATATAAGTGTATATAATTATATAAAAAGTCATGAGCCCTAATTAGTGACTTAAATGAATGGATAAGTAAACCTATAATAGGTCATGGCCACTTGAAGAATTTATTCTTGGTTAACTAGCACTTGAATCAATCACAAGCCACACACTTAGTTTCTAAAATTGCATTACCTCACTTGAAATTTACTAAATAAAAGGTTTGGTGATCTTGGTCCTGTAGGTGCATGCTTGTACATGTATACGGACTCTAACAATATTACTCAAACAACAAAAATAGATGTAAAGGAGAAGCAAATGTACAAAAATAAAGCTACACTTGTATCTGTAATGGAAAAATATAAAGTTGAAAATAACTTTACTTTCAAGGTCAAGAGATCGGATGCTAAAAGGTATGTAAGTATATTCTGGCTAATTGTTGTCGTTGGTGACTGTTAAACATAGGGAAAAACTTAGTTGAACAGACTATATGTAATGGTGATACATTATTTTTTGTTGGGATTACTGGTAATATTTGTTATGTTAGAATTGGTTGTTGATAATGCATTTATGTTTACACGAATGGTGCAGCTACATTTTGGTGTGTTTTTCAGATAAGTGTGCATGGACTATGAATGTATCTTGCCAAAAAGTTTCTGATATATTCAAGATTAGATACTTCAATGATCAACATTCATGTCCTATAAGGGATAGGATGTTGAACAAGGTGCAAGTTGCGGTTGGATTAGTTAGTATTTTGACAGCTCCTAAGTTGGTCAATTACAAAAGAGTTCATACACCCAAAGATGTAATAGAAGACGTTAAATCAGTTTATGGGCTTGAGATGTCTTATCAACAAGCATGACGTGCTAAAGAATGTGCACTGGAGATGATACGAGGTAAACCTGCTAATGGATATTAGCATATGCCAAAATATATATACATGTTGAATCAAATCTATCGAAATTCATATATAAGAATGCACAAAAGTGGTAAGAATGAATTCATGTATCTATTTATAGCCCTAAGACCATTCATTCATTGGTTTGATTTCTGCCAACCAGTTTTTATGGTTGATGGTGCATATCTCAACGGTGCTTACAAGGGAACCTTTGTATCAGCGAGTATGGTTGATGATATAGGTATCATTTTTATTCCTACATAATAGTGATACATATTTTTATTGCTGAAACAGGTAGATCATTTTTTAGTATCACATGTCATGTGAAATAATAATTCATATGTGATACTTTTGAGTTGACATAGCATTATCATTTGTAAGAGACAATATAGTGAATAACATGATACATTTTTAATTTTGACAATGCAGAATGTATATCACTATAGTTATCAGATGATACAGAAAAGGAAAACTTGATACCTCTGACAAGGTATGAAATTATTTGATACATGCATAAACCAAGTCACACCCTTATGATAATGAAACATATATTAAATAAAATAAAGAGATAAAATAGATAATAATATTGATTTTCTTGGTGTATCCAGGATGCATATGACCATTATCTTATAAGGTTGTAGACACAGAAAATGATTCTTCATAGATGTGGTTCTTTGAGCAATTCAAAAATACATTTGGTGAAAGACAGAAAATTTGTATCGTATCTGATAGAAATGAAAGTATCATCAAAAGTGTGAGCATAGTCTTCCCTAATGCTCCTTATTACGCATGTATCTGGCTCCTCTAAAGACATATGTGCACAAACTTTAGAAGAAGCAAGAGCACTCTAACAGATGTATTCTACTCAATGGCAAAGGCTTGTAGAAAGGAGGATTTTGATTCACTTAGGGCTAAGGTTGAAAAAGTAGATTATAGAGTTAAAGAGTATCTCCAAACTGCTGGGTATGATAGATGGTCAAGGATTCATGCTCCAATAAACAGAGGCAGAATGATGACTTTAAATATTGTCAAATGTATCAATATGTGTCTTGTTGAAGCCTGTCAGCTACCCATATTAGATATTTTAGAGGAAGCAAGAATTTTTTTTGTAACATGGCATTGCAAAAATAGAGAAATCTCTTCATATACAAAGGAAACACTGGGTAGAAGATCTGAAGATATTTTGATTTTAAACGCTTCAAAGTGTTCAAACATGAAGGTATATTTTATCATGTATCAAGTTATATTTCTGAATAGTTCATTTGTTAATATGTTAAGTGCTTATAAAAAAATTATGTAGGTTTTTCCTTCATCTGAATATATGTTTTCAGTTTACGAAGATGGGAGAAGATACATTGTATGTCTTGATCAAAAAATATGTGACTGTGGTAGATTTTAAATTGATAAAATACCTTGCCCCATGCAATTGCCATCTTAAAGAGCAAGAATGTTGTTGATGTGCATCCATACTACTCTGTGTACTATAAATCAGAGACCTTGGCCAAAACTTATGAAGTTCTCATGCCACTAATGCCAAACAAATCAGATTGGTTAGTACCAAAATCTGTTTTGCCTAAAGAAATTTTTCCCTCGAGATACAAGAGAAAGCCTGGGTAACCAAGGAAGAGAAGGAGAAAAAATTCAGATGAAAAAATTGCTTCAAGTACAAATAGCTATGGTTGATGTGGACAACAGGGACACAATCGAAGAACTTGTACTTTCTTTTCTAAGAAAAATTGATAACTAATTCTGTTTTGAATATTTATTGAATGCATGCAGTGATTTTTTGTTTGTTTTGTGTATGTATTCAAAGTGCTATTATGTATTCAAAACATCTTCAATTTGTATAAGTCAGCCCCTGTCTATTTTTGTCCGTGATTATTTTAACAATCATCATTTGTATCATATATATATATATATATATATATATATATTTGTGTATATGTGTGTGTATTATTTGTTATGGTACATGTATCAACTATCTTTTTTCTATGAATTACCATATGAGTAAGTCTTTTATCTTTCTTTGTTTGTATTATATTTGTGTGTGTGTGTGTATGTATGTGTGTGTGTATGTTTGTGTGTGTATGTGTGTGTGTGTGTTGCATTTGTTTGTCTAATTCTTTTTGCCAAGGTGAGACTATATGATTCTGGGTATCACTGTTATTGTAGATACTCAACTAGCATACCATCACGGAGTATCACCAATGTCTGTAATGTCAATTTTGTTGTATCATGTAAAATATATGGTGCTTATAATATGCTATACATGTGGGTACTTTAATCTTATGTATCATAAACATTAATAGTGTTACTTGTAGTGTTGACATGTACATGAGATGTGATATTTTTTATATAATTAAGCAGATAAACATAGTTAACACCGAAAATGAGATAATTACATTCAAAAAATATTATGGATGGTGTTTCAAATAACAAAATTCCTTACAAATGGGCATTTCAATCAGAATACCAGAGTGACAACAAGGATAGACAGGAGTTATAAAGTGTCCAAAGCATGGGAATCCCAATCAGATGATTAAAATTTACAATTTATCCAAAAAAAATTCATAACAGATGTTTAATCAAACAACATCAATAAAATCATCTTGAGTCTGTGGTAATATAGCATTCTTTAGTCTTAGCGGGTCATCATTTTCACTGGTGTATCCTTCCTTGGCTCTTATTAAACCATAATTTCACAGGAGGGCTACGTATCTACTGTGTTATTCAGTACCGCAAAGTCCTGAAGCGGGAACTGAAATACCATCACTAAGGTATTCAGCATATGCAGCTAAAAAACACCAAAATCCCTGCATTAAACATGTTTAAAAAAATGAGAGCCTTCTTACTAGATCAATAGGTCAATGATAAGAGTAAAACAAATACGTACATACTGTCACATTCTTGTTGAGAAATTTCTTGCACAAATTCAACCTTGAAAGGGTGTTGTGGGCCAATCAAATCACCCGTTGTTTTATCTTTATAAGCATCAACTGAAGACCAGTCAACCCAAGATTTTTCCTCAAAAAATCACTGTCCACAAGATACATTGAAAGAAAGTTTGCCAACCTCTTTATCTCAATGAATGGCTCCCTCTTCCTTCTACCCAACAATGAATCATACACCCGTATAAGCCTCTCCTTAAGAACAACCACTACCAAAATCCAATGGTACTCACTGTCGAAATTTATCGGGATATATACTTTATCAACTAAATATCAAAGTAAAGCAGGTGGCATGGAATGTCCTTTTACAACATTGATGATTGATGTATCATGGCCAGTTGGAATGGCAGTAGATGTCAGGCATTGTTGAGTGTTCACTTCATCATCAATTTTACTTGAATAGTACCTTATATGTGCAGTATTTATGAATGACATAAAGCAACAATTTACAGTTGTGTACCAATACTAGTTCCCTATTTGATGCTTGGATGTTTTGCGAAGATAGTATAAAATAACATCAAGATGCTGCATAAGATAACACGTGCCAAAATTAAAGGGGCAGCTGATTTGGTATCCACAAAGGAGGTCTTCTATCATTGTTGACGGATAGTATATTGTATCACGTATTTCATATATATAGGAGATACACATTAAAGAATACATCATGCATGTAGCAGATCAAAAATATAGGAAAATCACTAACATGAAAGAATCTGGAACAAAAATTTAAAAACAGTGAATATAAATTAGCACAACATCGATTAGATTGAGATATCAAATAAAATCAATTCTTGTCACGGCAGAATTCAATAACAAAATCCATATGATCAAAGCCAAAAGAGGCAGTATTAGTGCGATAGTGCTTGTCTTCTGGTGTTCTGTGTCACTGAAATTTACTTCAAAGTATGAAAGGAGTAAATATAACACAAATATTTGCTTTAGTGTGTTGTAAAATATTATGAACTCACCTTTTTTCATGTGTTACCAGCAATCCTTTTGCAATCCACTTTGTATATGCATCAATTCTTTCTTTTGGGCATTGGTAACAAATACCAAATACTTCAAAAGGATGAGTTAGACTATTTTCGAAGCTCACATTCTTTTTTCCCTTGTCAGTAGATTCAAATTTTGTTAGAAAGGGTGATTGCACCCACTTTGAAGTCATCCTAGTACGTATGGCTGGTATGTTTGCATCAAGATCTTGATGAAGTGATATTTTCTGGGGAGGTACAAACATTTGATTGATTTTGGCTCTCAAATTCCAACTACAATTGCATCAAGTTGTTGTTGGCTAACATTTGAACTCAGTGATGATGTTGTTGAAGTCTGTGTAATACATACAAGCTAATAGGTATTAAGTAATATAATTAATTTAGTGAATAAAGCAGGTAACAAAAGTACCGATGCATCATGATGTACTGCGTCAGGTATCGCTTGATTTTCAACAAAGATTGCTGATGATGCATCACCCTGAAGTTTAATGTATAATGTTATGTAGCCATAAAGTATGTGCCCTATACAATTATAAATTTTATTTAAATTACCTTCTCTGCACTTTGAAGGAGATTTTCATGGGAAATGTTTCATCTCCAATAACCGTTGACTTCTCCATAACAAGGACAATGAGTTGTGATTCTTCTGGTAGCCCTTCAATCTGTGAATATTTGTCATAATTAAAATATAATTATGTATGTACAACATCAATTAGATTGAGATATCAAAGAATCACGAGGGGCTATGTCAAATTTTACATGATGCACTACAGCGTCCTAGGGAGAGTTGGGCGATCCATCTAATACAGCCTTCTATAAAAGAAGCATCCAATTACAAAAGCACAAAAATATAGCAGGTGGGATGTGGGATGACAAGCATAAATCTAATGTATCATGTGTAAGTATCTCATTTATAGATAAATTTGTATCACTGACAAAGGGGGAGGGGTGAGATACTTGATATGTATCCTCTGTCATGCATTTGTCTAAAGTATCATGTGTACATATTGCATTTATATAGATAAATTTGTGTCATTGGAAAAAGGGGGGTGAGATATCAGATACATAATGACATAATAATTATGATATAATGATAAGAAAAGCAAAACTTTCATGCTACACAAAATGGCTATGCATACTGTAACATGCATATGGCTAATGTATCATGTGTAAGTATCACAGATAAAATTTTGTATCATGTACTAAATAATTATAGTAAAATTTAACATTAGATCTAAACATTAACTGGGCGACCCCTGGCAACAGCACACTTTGCCAAAATATCTTCAATGGTGGATGATTCTTTACAACCATCCTCACCCTGTAAATATCCAAAAAATTAAAAAATAATTAACTTATTACAAAAAATCTAAAATACATCGACACATATTATCGATAAATGATCTTAGGCATATTTATATGCCTAAATAAACAAAAGTCCTATAAATAGAGTTACGTTAGAGGGTAAATTCATGGAGCTTTAGATATTTTTATAGAATTTTGTATAGTTTATTAACATTGGACAAATTATGTCTTGTGGTTGTGGTTTTATTGATTTTTATCAGATTTTGAGGTCTCGATATTAAACTCTGAGCAAAACAAGACAACCCGCGCAAGCAAATAATGAAAGAAAAATGAAAACACTTGGTCCGTGACCAAGGCGCGTTGGGGACTAGTGATAAATGTGTGGAAAAGCATTTTCAACATAGTAGGTGGAAAAGTAACCCAAATAACACTAGTGCGCATCGCAGACTAGTGTGAAATGGGTGGCTTTTTGGTCCAGTCAACATTGTATGTTGAATTTTATTAATATAATACTAAAGCGCATCGCGACTTAAGGGAAAACGCGTAGAAAGTCAAATTTTGTGGGCTATATAAATCGTAAAAAACCTACTACCCTGGATATCTTTTGTTCTAAATTTTGCTGAAGCTTGTGAGGCGGCTGGTTACTGTAGAAGACTAATTTCGGTCAATTTTCATCTTTATTTTATCATTTTCTTATGGTTTTAATTGTAATATTTGTGTGTATGATTAGCATGAGTGACTAATCTTTCCTTTTTACTGTGATTGTAGCCATAGACAATGTGTTAATCTTTGAGTTTAGTGCTTATGAATGGGTTATTGTGATTGTTCTTATATTATTTAAATCTACATTTCTTAGCTTGATCACCTATGTAAATGAATATGTTTTGCATTGTGAATTCGAAAGATGTTGGAATGCTTAAGAAGCTTGTTCAACTAGAATATTAGATTGATTTATGTATTGGAGACTTATGACAACTACCTTTACACCAAGCTTGATTTAATGTACATGAAGATATTATTAATGCATTTCTATTGTATTATTTATCCCCTCTCAACGATATAGTTAAACAAATAATAGGAATAGGCAAACGGAGGTGTGCAGCCCCAATTTGATAATTTTAACCCTGTGAATCAACAATCACTGCGCAAACATAAGTACAATTCAAGATTAATATGGTGTCGCTAAAGTTACAATCCCAGAATCTCGCAATATTTGGATAATTAAAATACAAAATAAAAAGAATATTATTTTTGCAAAGTTCATTAGTTTAGTACAAGTTTAATTATTTTAATACACAAGTTCATAAATTAATTCTTTATCTCCTTCCAAACATTATAACTCAGAGTATTAAACAATTTACATTAAATCCCTTGGGTTTGACAATCCGGTACTTTAGATAAGGCCACTATATTACTTGTTTTGACCACGTGCACTTGCATGTGCTAGGAGCCAAAAAGTTTTTGGTGCCATTGCCTGGGATTTAAAGTATAAATTGAGTAATTTTCTGAGTTGTTTTGTTTTGTGGTGTTCACTATATTTGATCTTAGTTGTGTTGATTGTGCTTAAAATTTAGTTCTAAATTGGAGGAGCAAGATTCATACCTTCGTCAATCTAAGAGGAGAGACAGTGTGCTTCACAATCACACTACTTATCCCCCAATCATGTAGATTTCAAGTTGGGTTACACAAGTTCTATCACACCTAAATTTTGGATCCTGACAATTTTAAAAATTTAAATGTTAGAACTTGTATTGTGGGGTCTTGGAACCTTTACGAAACTTGGGACCAATGTGGCATTCTTGGAAGATTCGGGAGTAAAGTGATTTTTTTGGAAAGCTTGGGGACTCAAGTAGAATTTTTACAACTTGGGTTGATAGAGTTCGTATGTTTTTAACTCTATCTTTGTATGTCCTTAATTGACTCAATTAGAAAAAGTTTGGGGACCAAAGTGGAGATGTCACAAAGTAAAGTCTAAAAGAATAAAAAGAGTTATCCCACTTGATTGTGTCCATTTCCTATTGGCACAAGTGTTATGGTAGACCAAGCCTTTGCTTTTATATATAGATATGGAGCCTTGTAAAAGATCACATTAGTTCCTCCAACACTTAGAAAATATCACAAAACCAAGAGCAAGAAGGCAACCCTCTCGGGTTGCTACAGTAAAAACAAAACAATTTGTATTTTTCGGTTCTACAATTATTTTAACGCTACAAGCTTGGTATATTGAGTCCCCTAAGTAGCGTGGAGGTGTTGGTTGGCCAAGAAAATGCCTTGTCCTACGACTTTGGTGATTTGGATCCATTGAAGGGCTTGAAAAGGTATGTTGAGTATTAGCCTTGTTTTATGTAAATTAAAGAGTGTATGCATGTTGGTGAATGTTAAATTGAAAGAAAATCTTGAAAGGGTAGCATGATAAAGTGAATTGTGGTTAAGGAGGATAAGGTCGAAATTGGGGTTTACATGTATATAGTATTGTATTATTTTTTTAAAATCATGAACTTGTGTTTAAATAGCATGAAAATGATCCTTGTGGGGTAAAAGAAGTGTTGGAAATTGTTTATGTGTATAGTTGAAAGATTGGCCGAATTGGAGTCTATGCATGTAGTTAAGTGTTATATGTAGCGTTAGAATTATACGTTTGTCATAGTTGATGTAATATGGTTCTTGGAGCGTAGAGGAGTATTTGAATAAGATATACGTGTATGTAAAGTAGGTTCCGTTTAACGTTTAGTTGATGTAATATGGTTCTTGGAATGTAGAGGAGCATTTGAATATGATATATGTGTATGTAAAGTAGGCTGCCCTATTTTTGTAGCTGTGACGAGATGAGGTTCTTTAGTGAATTTATTGTAAAATTGATTTTGAAAGTATTTGTTGATGTTGTTGCTGATGTTGTCGTGGTTGTGTTGGTTAATTGGAGCCGAGATGGATTCTTGGGGTGGTCTATTTTTAAGGGGAAGTGCTGTCAAAATTTTTATAAAAATTAGGAGCGAATTTGGAATTTAAAGCTCAAAAAGGGACCTTTAGCTAATTATCGGCGTTATTGTGATTTGTTGTAGACATTGGACGTCCAGAAATATAAGTTGGATAGGCTTGGCATTGTTATTAGTTTTGCAAGACATTCGGAAGTATAAGTTGGATTGGCTTGGCATTAGGATTAGTTTGGCGAAGGAATTAAGGTATGTAAAGTATTATGATCTATGACATGACTTCGTTAGACCTCGCTAATGTTATGAGTGTCGACAAACCCTTCTTACTTTGCAATTCGACTAAAACATGTCCTATGTTCGTTGCTTGATATTCTTATAAAAATTAGTCATATTTTAACTCTTGTACAATCAAAGTCTGAAAGTTGTAAAAGTATAGAAAGTTTGACATGTTTGAAGGAATATATTTTTCTAATACTTTGAAAAAATCTACATTTCTTAGCTTGATCACTGATTTGTGGGTTTAGGGACGCCTGGCTCACTTATCCTATATTTGTGACTTGTGTCAGAGATTTCGGGGATTTGAACTTCTGGTGTGATATTGTGGTATGGCGCGAGTTTGGAGGTCGCCATCATTCCTGTCCGTTAGTCACCAATTTGATATTTTGAAAAGACAAAAGAAATATTTCTTTGATATTTGCACCTCTGTTTAGTTTATTACTCTTATTCATCTTTTGTACTTTCTGCTTTACATATTCGGTACGTATTTTGTACTGACCCTCTTTGCTTCGGGGATTGCATTTCATGCCCGCAGGTACCAACGCACAGAGTAGTGAGCCACCAGCTTAGGATCTCTGACTGCCTTTTGAAGTGCTCATTTTGCTTCGGAGCGAACTCTTGGTATATGTACACTTATTTTCTCTATTTTGTATCTATGCACATTCGAGGGTATGATAGGGCCCTGTCCCATCCTATGATTTGGACTGTTTGTATAGAGGTCTATGGACGTCTGTGCGTATGGGTTATGGCAGTGTATATGACTATGTATGTACTTATATTTGTTGGGCGATTTAACCGCAGCGGTGACCTTGTCGGCCCGCACATATATATATGTTTGTTGTATGCTGGGATTCTTCTGTATGGAGGGTTTGGGTAGTCAATAAAATAAAAGAAACTCTGTCAAAATTTCTGTAACTAAGTTAGCTATTATAACTGGAATCTGGTTTAGTGTTTGTGTCTGTATGCCCCAATCGGGCACTAGTCACGGCCCATGGAGTTGGGTCATGACAAAAGTAGTATCAGAGCGGTTAGTCCTCGGAGTGTCCACAGACCATGTCTAGTAATTATTTTGGTTTTAGATTTGGCCCCTCGAAAGATACCAACTGCCTAGAGGGGTAGGCCTGCAGCATTCGGTGAGACCCATCGGGGCCGAGGGACTACCAAGGCTCATACTCAGCACGAGATGGATATTGCACCCCCGATGGCCGGTTCAGTCACTCCACCAGCCCCTGAGGTTCGAGTGACAGCACCTTCAGCCCCCTAGCAGGGTGCGGAGATTGGAGAACTTTGGGAGGCGCTGCAGTTACTGACTCAGCTTGTGGCAGGCCAAGCCCACAGGCAGGGGGCAGGCAGCAGTCAAGCAGCTCACCGCGAGAGATCACGAGCTCGAGATTTCTTAGCATGCGGGCCTCCAGTGTTTTTTGGGTCCAAACCTTCAGAGGACCCTAATGAGTTCATGTGCTAGATGCAGCAGACTCTGCGGCTGATTAGTGCATCCGAGACTGAATCTGTAGAGTTTACATCCTACCGGTTGCATTATGTAGCGGTAAATTGGTACAAGTCATGGCTGTTATTCAGAGGTGAGGGTGCCCTGCCAGCTGTTTGAGATGAATTCACCGGGGCATTCTTGGCCCACTTTTTACCTCCAAAGGTCAGGCGCACCAGGGAGGATAGATATTTGATGCTGAGGCAGCGGGGTCAGTCTGTTTGAGAGTATAGTCTAGAATTTGATTTATTGGCCCGGTACGCAGCCGCACATGTTGCCAGTATAATAGACCGCATACATCATTATATAGTGGGGCTAGATTCACACTATGTTGATAGTTGTTTGGTGATGGCTACCCAACCTGGTATAGACATTGCCCATATACAGGCCCATGCCCAGGGCATGGAAGATCATCGCTGAGGATGTCAGACTGACAGGGCAGATGATAGAGGTCCGCCTAAGAGGGTTAGGTCATTCGGATCGGT
>DF366156.1:1295-23603 GCA_000787875.1 Solanum virginianum
CAAGTTGTTTCATTTCATACGCACTTCATTAATGGTGTAACATACTTCTTTCATTGTCATATGGTATTGTATAGTTATCTATATGTCGCATGCTGGCTACACCATTCTACAGCTTCAATCATGTAACTACCTAAAAGATCAGTCGAGGGTAAAGTGATATAAAGAATTTAAACTACATGATCCTACAATATAACTACAGGTGGTCTCTTAGCATATGACAATGCACAGTTCTCCTGAGTTGTCAATTCACATATGGTATTTCCTGACTTACATATTCAGTACATTATCTCGTACTGACGTCCCTTATGGGGGACCTGCATTTCATACTGCAGGTACAGGTGCTAGCAGACTGCCCATTAGGAGTACAGGATATCCAACAGTGTTCACCAAGCTCCAGGTTTCTTCGGAGCTTGATATGTCTAGAGTTTATGTTTTTGTATTGTACTATTAGTCGAGCCGGGGCCTGTCCTGACCCTTCATACACTGGTCATCATTTAGAGGCTTTGTAGACTATGTACATTAAAGTTTGGTCATATTTTGTACTTTGGACAGCGTGGCCCCAACGGCCTAGTCATATGCTTTTCCTTGTGGCTTGTTAGTGCTATTTACTTTCCTAAAGGCATACTGAAAGTGAAATTCCTTATAATGCATATAGAACGCGCATAGATATAGGTTGGTTCTCCCTGGCCTTATCGGCAACGGGTGCCAGTCCGCCTTAATGGGATTTGGGGCGTGACAAGTTAATACTATGAGGGTGAGCCTGGAGAGTGTTTTGGTCCTCCTCCAATCTATGTTTAGAGGTGTTGTTGGAATAATTGAAGTATCTATGAGTTGAGCTTGACTCTTGAGTATTTTATGATTACTAAAAACTTCCCTTAGTCCCCTTTCCCCTTATTTATATCTCTATTTGTTGTTGTTATGCTTCTAAGACCAAGGATGTGTGATTGATATACTAGGAGGCATGTTTTGGGTTCTTTCGGGTTCTTCATTCGCCGTGTCACGTCTAGACCCCAGGCTTGGGTTGTGACACATACCTAGAGCAACCCTATTTGCATCACACATGATCTCAAAAGGCTTAGACCATTCTGGAGCCACAATGATTGGCATTGAGATGAACCTATTCTTTAACTCTTCAAAGGCTTTCAAACATGCATCATCAAACATGAACTTAACATCTTTCTCCTATAGTTTGTACAATAGGTGTGAAATTTTAGAGAAGTCTTTTATGAACCTCCGATAGAATCCTGCATGCCACAAGAAACTCCTCACACCCTTTACTGAGATGGGTGGTGGGAGCTTCTGAATCACCTCCACTTTAGCTTTGTCAACCTCAATGCCTTTTCCAGATATCCTGTGCCCCAAAACAATACCCTTTTTCACCATAAAGTGACACTTTTCCAAATCTAGTACCAGATGACACTCTACACATCTTTACAGCACATCATATAGGTGCTTCAAATAATCCTTAAATGAGTTCCTAACCACACTAAAGTTATCCATGAAGACTTTAATAATGTTCTCCACTATGTCTGAGAAAATAGACATCATGCATCTCTAAAATGTTGTTGGGGCATTACACAGCCCAAATGGCATCCTTTTGAATGCAAAGGTGCCATAGGGGCATGTAAATGTGGTCTTCTCCTGATCCTCTAGAGTGATGATGATCTGATTAGAGCCTCAATACCTATAGAGAAAACTGTACCACTCCTTTTTCGCTAGTTCGTCCACCATTTGATCCTTGAATAGCATACGAAAGTGATCTTTCTCTATTGAGTCACTGAGCTTTCTATAATCCATGCATATCCTCCATCCTATTACTGGATGCATTAGGATCTACTCTTATTGGCATTAGGTACCACTGTGATACCCCTTTTCTTTGGTACACACTGCTCTGGTCTCACACATTCACTATCGACGATAGGGTATATTACTCCTGCATCTAGCCTTTTGATGATCTCTTTACACACAACTACTTTCATAAGAGGGTTTACACGCCTTTGATATTGAATGCTCAGCTTGTAGTCCTCGACCAACTGGATCTTGTGTGTACATACCCCGGGAGGGGTACCAATAATATTTCAATCATCCATCCGATGGCCTTTTTGAATTGTTTGAGCACCATTACAAGGGCATCTGCTTGCTTATCATCCAAATCTATAGCTATTATGACTGGCAAAGTGTTATTGGCTCCCACAGATGCATATTTTAGATGTGCTGAAATGGCCTTCAATTTTAACACTTATGGGTCTTCTATGGAAGGCTTTGTGGGTGGTGACTCCCGATTTTGCAAATCTAGCTCTAGCTTAGTATGATGCCTAGGACCATTAGACACCCCTAGAGCATTTACTGTCTCATCATAGTCTGGGATACTATCACTGTCAAAGTTCATCAACATTGCCACCAAAGTGTCGACACCCAATCTTACCTCAAGTGTTACCTCCGGCTCAGCATCATCAACAGTCTCAATAACAAAAACCACTCTCATATCATTGTCTTTCCTAGCTTGGTAACACACGTAGCCATACGGTTTAACCTGTACTGATTCTACTGGTAAGTATTGGCATTGAAATCTGCATTGGCCGCATTGTTGGTGTTCTCTTGGGCCATTCTTCTTGTAGTAATAGAAACTTCAAAATCAACTTCACAATCAAGGATCAAAAAGTCTGTAGGGAATATAAATTTTTTTCACTTTAACTAGCACATCATAGAGTCTCCTCACAAGCTTCTTCACTGTTTGATCCGCCATCAGTAACCACATGCTAGTAGAAGTAGGGGATCCCAATCCAAGCTTCTTGTAGACTGCAAGGGGCATCAAATTAATGATGGCACCTAAATCATATAGTACTTTTGCAAGCTCCACATCTCCTATAGTGTGAAGTATGGTGAAAGCACCTGGATCTTCACATTTCTAAACCAAGGACTTTGTAGTGGTAGCACTGCAATGTTGAAGCTTTTGAGAAAGCTTTGACTCATAGTGCGCTTTTTGGTGACCAAGTCCTTTATATACTTGGCATAGCCTGGCATTTTCTCTGAAGCCTTGATGAGGGGTATGTTGATGGATAGCTGCTTAAGTATGGAGAGAAAGTGTTTGAACTTGCCTTTCTCCTCTATCTTTTTGATTCTTTGAGGGAAAGGAGGAGGAGGCCTAGGGATGGACTTAAACTTCTGTGGCGCTTTTACTACTTCACTTACCCCATCCTTGGCATGATCATCTCCTATATCTGTATCCTTATTTGCAACTATCTCCTCATAAACATCTTCCTCATCAATCGGCATAGGATGATAAATAGTGCTCTTGCCACCCCGAGTAGTAACCACCATATACTAACCTTCATTCTTAGGATTTTGCACTATGTTGCTAGGCAATATACCCCTTTGACATTAATTCAACTGAGTTGACACTTGACCATAGAATAAGACTTTATCTTTTGATTAATACTAGAGATCTTTGTTTTCATGCCTCGTAGGGTCTCATCCTGTGTCTCAGTCTTCTTCAATAGACGATCAAATATCTCTTCAATTCTAGAATTGCCTGTCATACATCGCGATTTTGTGGTGGCATATACGAGTCTCTGTGACCCTAATCTACATCTCATAATAACTACCACAGTTGTCTCTGAAAGCTCCATCTCTAACATAGTTCCGACCTTGGATTTCTTGACCTTGGCGCCAATAGTCCTGATTGGACCCTTGGGTATTAGTCTAGGAACCCCCATCTGATCATTCACAAAACATACGTCTATCTTATAGTATAGCTCCTTGTACATGGGTGCACGCAGAGGTTGATGAACCACTGCATTCACTCTTTCTTGGTTCTGCTTTGTTACCACATCAATGCTTGTATGAAGCGAAGTAAGTTGTCACATAATTTATTCATAAATTTTGGTTTGCTCTAATCCCACACTGGCAGCATATGAAATAATCTTCATGGAAGCTCTATTCTATTGTCCCTATGCACGATTCGTCTTGACCACTTGCTCTATAAGCTCAGCAATCCTTGCAAATGGTTGATCTAGAAACATACCCCCTGTGATAGTGTTAGCACAAGCCTAACTATTCTCATCAAGGTCACGATAGAAGAGCTCCAGCAAGGCATCATCAACTATCTTATGATCAGGGATGCTCTTCAGACATTAGTAAACCGCTCTCGTATAGTGCTTATCGAATCAGTAGGAAGTTGCTCAAAGTTGTTGATCTAGTCCTTCAAATTGAGCTTATTCGATCTAGGGAAGTACCTCTCCCAAAAGGCCTTCTGCAAATCTGCCCAACTAGTGATTGAACTTTGTAAGAGTTCAGATAACCATAATGTAGCATTACCAGTGAGACACAATGGGAAAACACGAAGTCCCATGACATCCACAGATAGACTTTATGTTCCTATTACACTCTTACAAACAAATGCCACATTGTGCAAGTGGCTATGTTGATCCTCTGATAGTAAGCCTGCAAATAGCCCACGATTCTACAATATCTGAAGTAACCCACTAGAGACTGTCACTTTGTGTTTGCTGGTAGTGGAGACAACACAATAGCTCCAGTTACATCTATAGCCATACGGTTTAACCTGTACTGATTCTACTGGTAAGTATTGGCATTGAAATCTGCATTGGCCGCATTGTTGGTGTTCTCTTGGGCCATTCTTCTTGTAGTTAGATGGATCTCTGGATCAAATAAAGTTAAAGGATTGCCTTGACTCTAAGTGTTATGTATACACTACTCGTACACCCTACAAGAAACAAAAAAAACTAAAATAAAGGGAACTAAGGATTAACTCTCGAATTACTAGTGAATCTAACTAGGTCTAGTTGTATTCCCAGGCAACGGCACCAAAAATCTTGATGTCGCCTAAGTTACACCTACTTTAGAGAATAAAGTGGTCACTATCAAGAAATAGAACCTAACCAAGGTTAGGGTCGAACCCATAGGAAATACGTAGACTCAAGATAATTTGACCAATATGCAATTTGAGTAGTTAGCCGACTCTATTCCCCAAAGAAGGGAGGTGTGCGATAATTAATAAGAAAATAAATTAAACTATCACAAGTGACAATCAATAATAGAGAGTAGCTAGGGTATTGTGTTCCCCATGATTCCCAACTCAGTATCACAAGATAATTTAATTTGTGTCTAATGTATTGCATGCAAAACGATAATTTAAGTTCACCAAGCCCTTTGGTTAAAGGTGAGAGACAAATTTCACTGTATAACTTGGCCTATCTCTATAGTGTGCATTACTAACCATTACCTTTTATTCCTAGTACAACCTCCCCTTGGCCTAATTTAATGGACTAGATGAAAACACATCAATCGAAACCTATTAATCAATCTGTTTTCCTATTCATTACTACCTTGGTCTAGTCAGTAATACTAGGTGGGTTCTAATGTTGGCCACCATTAGAAAACATGCACAGTGAGGAGAGTTAACTAATACATGCATATACACTATCCAAGAATTGTAAATTATCCAGTTTTACTTTGTTAGTTCTATATGGTTCCCACAACCCTTGTTGTGGATTTAGCTACTCATGGTAAGTACAGATGGCGAAATTATGAATTGAAAAGACATAATTAAACACTTACACAATTGAATTAAGCTCAAGTAAATCCAAAATCAATGGGAATCATAAGCTTGAAGATTGAATTAAGGCACACGTGTTCTCAAAGACTCTCTCACAATATTTTCTCTCAAAGTATTAAGTTCTTTGAGTACAAACCCTAAAACTACTGAAAACTAATGTCTCTCTCTGCATAATGACCTAAAAAAACCTATTTAAATAATTACAAATAAGTCCTAAACAAATAAGGAAAACTAGTCAGCAAACTCCATGAAAGCACTTTACGACTCGTAGTATCTTTTACGGCTCATAGTTGGGGTCTTATAATTAGTTACTAGAATTTTAGACTTCTCCTCTACGACACCCTTTACGACTCGTAAATTGGTTTACGACTCATAAAGAGAGTTTGGTCTGATAAATTTCCTTCAAGTCCAGTTTTCTGATCCTCAGGGTACAAAAGGTGGTCTACAACTTGTATTTTTTTCCATGACTCGTATGCATGCCTCATAGACTTTAACTTTAGCAATTCGCCCCTCACTGGAATTTCTCACAAAATGCCTTTATAACTCGTAGAATGTTGTACGACTCGTATAAGGTCTCATATAACAATAGAAACTAGGAACTTTTGTAATTTTTTCCCAAATCATGGCCAACCAGTAGTCCTACAAATCTAAACATAGAAACACATAAAACCCATAAACATAGCATTGAGAACACATAACATCCTAAGTTTTAAGCATCAAAAGTGTTGTATTTTTGCAGCACATTAGTAGGCTAGTTTACCCTGCTCATTCCACTTTATGCCCTCTGTGTAGATCTCCTACATGCCCTCAATATACAACCAGCTAGATAGAGCATCTGGAGGTGATGGTGATGCCTAATGAAGTGCGGTAGAGGACTCCATCTCCGACTCATCACCGTACTCTAACTTTTTTCTTAATGGAGTCATCTAGATGGAGTTACTACAATTGTTACCTCTCTATTATGATTGGGGAGACCAAATAATAATAGCCTAGGTCTGGGTCTGCCCAAGTCTGGTGCTAGCTCGTGTGTGTGGGCGCTCAGCCTTAGAGTCAAGTTAGACACTGAGATCTTCAATAAAACCACTTATCTTGGGGGTGTCCAGATCCTCTGAGGGCTCATCTCTGAGCCTCCTCTGCTTGGCTTAAATCTCATCATATCGTGGCTTTAGGACTATCGTACCTGAAACATAGACATTTAATGAACATGGTTAGCCCCACAGGTCGAGGAACAAAAATCAAAATCAATTCAGAATTTGTCATAGAAGGGACTACAAAGGCACTTCTACGGGTTATAGTAAAAACTATGACCCGTAGAAGGATCTCTTTGAATAGTTTTTAGAAAATGTTCTTACTAGAATTACATCTATAGGACCAGGTACAACTCGTAGAAGAGTGCATGATTCATAAATTGAGTCGTAGAAGTGTTATAGTGTTTAAATTTTTACATTCAGGGATCAATATTCTACGACTTGTAGAAGGTTTCGTTCGATAGGTTCTCAGAAACTTCAAGTTTCTTGACCTTTATATGAGGGCAAAATATGGCCTGTGGAAATTTCCATGGGCTGTAGAAGATCCTCATAGATTGAAAAACCCAAAAACTTGAGTTTCTAAGTCTATAACACAAATCCCAAATGATAATTTTAATGACTATTTCAGTATCGAAGCAATAAACAACACAACGCCACATGGTTTAAATCAATCATATGACACCCCACATGCAATTCTTTTTATAAACCCTATCGAATATCATTTTTCACATTTTCCCAAGCCAGCTAAACCCATTTGAATGAATTAGCATCAAATCACATACATGCCATCACACATCAAATTTTCAAGCACAAAGTCAATTCGATTCAAATGATATGAGATGACACGATTGGCATACACATCATTCAAAAACATAGACAAAGCCATACATACAATTTTCTGGATTTTTACACTTATTCAAGCATTGGCACACATTTTTCATAAACAATGGCACACACAAGTTCATATTCATATTCATCGGATTAGCATACCCATTAAGTAATTTCAACTTAAGTACAATAAATGCAGTATTTAAAAAGATTTTTAGTGCCAAGAACTTACCAAATTTAGCGACCAAGATGTAAAAATTGAAGGAGGAATTAAAGGAGGTGGAACCCGAGGATTGCCAAAAAGTTGACCAAAAAATAGGTATGGTCGGCGGTCAGTGGTTGGAGGAACAAAGGAAGGGGTTATCAGGTGTATTTCATAATTTTGGTGAAGCATGGAGTCAAAAGAGTTGACCTTTTCTATTTATAAGTTAACTAGGTCAGTCCAAAACTGATGAGCCCAAACTTTACGAAACCCGAATTATGGGTCGTAGAGGATTTTACAGCTTGTATATCTTGGTTTCGTGAAATGTCCAAAACCTTATGTTGGGTACAAGGTTTTATCGACCATTCTATGAGTTTTGGACTTAAATATGGCTCATAGAGTTGGTTGTAGAAATCTCCACCATTAGCCAAAAATAGAAGATCTTACTTGGGGTCCACGAGCCTCATTCATGTCCTGTAGTTGTATCTACCAGTCGTAAAGTTGGCTCGTGAACTAGAATGCATAACTTTTTTTCCTACAGGAAGTTTTCTACGATACAGTGTACAGGTCATAGTTTTATATATGACCCATAGAACTAGTCGTAGAAATACTTCTTGATGCCTTTTCAGCCAAGGATAGTTGATTTAGTCATGTACCTGCACATTCTTCACCTAACCTACTATTACACTATATATAATCAGTACAATGTCCATAAATTACAACCAAAATGTAAAAAATTAAACTACCTACAAGTCCGAAAGCTAAAAGCAAGACAAAACTACAACTATTATATTAGAGATCTTGGGTTGCCTCCTAAGTAGTGCCTGATTTATTGTCATGACACGACTTGGACAACTTGGTTACTCTGGCTTCACCAAGTCCCAAAACATCCTTTTTCAGGCCGCCTGGCCTCTTCATTAACTAACAGATGTTGAATACAACTTCTTCATCATTCAATCTAAACATAAGTTGGCTAGCTTCTGTATCTACTAATGCTCGACGAGTGGCTAGGAAGGACTTCCTAAGATGATTGGGACTTCGAAGTCGACTTCGTAATCTAAGATCACAAAGTTTGTGGGGAATATGAATTTTTTAACTTGGATGAGTACATTATAAAGTATTTCCATAGGCTTTTTCATCGTGTCATCAGCCATCTATAACTGTAAGTTTGTTGGATTAGGGGCTCCCAATCCTAGCTTTTTTAAGACCACAAGGGGCATCAGATTTATGCTGGTATGGAGATCACACAATACCCTTGCAAACTCCACATCTCCAATAGTGCAGGGTATGGTGAAAGTGGTCGAAGCTAGCTTCTGCACCAAGGACCTTGTAGCAATTAAACTGTAATGTTGAAGCACTTAGGATAGCTCCTGACTCATAGTGCGCTTCTTTGTAACCAAGTCCTTCATAAAATTCGCATACCCTGACATTTTCTCCGATGCCTCAATGAGAGGGATATTGATGGAGAGTTGTTTTATTATGCAGAGAAAGTGCTTGAACTTTCCCTCCTCTTCCTTCTTTTTGATTCTTTGACGGGAGGGATGAGGGGGTCTAGGAATGGGCTTCAGCTTTTGTGGTACCTTTGCAACATCACTCACCCCATCCTTGACATGATTATCTCTGGTATCAAAATCCTTGACCTCACTATCTCCTTTCGAACATCATCATCATCTACCGATATAGGAGGATCAATGGTACTTTTACCATATGAGTAGTGACTGCCATGCACTACCCTTCATTCTTTTATTTCTGAACTATGTTGCTAAGCAGTATAGCTCTCTAACACTGGTTGAGTTGAATTGATACTTGACCAAACTGTTTCTCCATCTATTTAATAGAAACAGAATGATACTCAATTTTGTGATTAATATTGGAGATGTCAAACTTTATCCCTCTCAAGGGCTCATCCTATTTGTTAGTCTTCTTTAATAGATGGTCAAACATCTACTCAACTCTATAAGTACGAGCACTAATATCATGATTGTGCAGTGGAACATAAGGACCATTTTTTGTAGCCATCACTACAACCCCAATTAGTATCTCCTTCCTGGTCCCTACTCCTGTCATAGTAATCTCCATAGTTGTCTCTGATTGTTCCATCGCTGTTATAGTTTCGACCTTGGTATCAATAGTCATGATTAGACCCTTGGCCGTTGGTCTAAAAACCCTTTATATTATTAGTAATGAAGCAAGTGTCCTTCTTATAGTAGGGATCCTTGTATATATATATGCTCGTGGAGGCTGATGAACAACTAAATTTACTCGTTCCTATTTCTGCTTCATCATTTCCTTTATGCTGGTATGAATCCGGGAAAGCTTTGCATTATCTCCTCATTTATTTTAGCTTGGTCCAAACTAATACTGACAATGCACGAACTTTTGGTTGATGACCTGTCTCTTTGTCCCCATACACTGTTCGTCTTGACCCTTTTGTCTAGCTTCATAGCGATCCTTGCAAATAGTTGACCTAAAAACGTGCCCCCAATGATGGTATCAGCACATACTTGGCTATTCTTATCTAAGGCACAATAGAAGATCTCTACCAAAGCATCATCAATAATTTTGTGGTCTTGGACACTTCTCAAGCACGTCGTGTACCGCTCCCAAGTAGTTCTAATTGAGTCACCAAAAAGTTGCTCAAAGTTGTTGATTTGATCTTTCAACTTGAGCTTCTTTGATATTGGGAAGAACCTCTCCAAAAAGGCCTTCTACAACTCTGCTCAACTGGTGATCTAACTCTACAAAAGCTTGGATAGCTATAATATTGCATTACCTATTGATGTTCATGCTCCAACAGTAAAGCGGTTGATATAAAGTATAAACCTAACCAGAGGCTAGGGTCGAATCCACAGGGAACACGGGGTTTGACCAAATTGACTCACCAACAACTATTTAAAGTATCAATTGACTATATTCTCTAGAATAAGGGGGTTTTGCAAATTGGAATGAAATAAATACAAAAACTATACTAATAATCACAATGAGACAATCAATTTGAGGAGCAACTTGGGAATTGTGTTCCCTATAATTCACTAACTCAAATATGCTTGATAACATAACCTTAATTGAGACATTGCATCCAGGATAGTAACTTAGGTTCTTCTAGCCCTCTTGTAGAGGTGAAGGTCGAATTTCACCATGGCGCTTGGTCAGCAACTATGGTATGCCAACTAATCATTACCTATTATCCCAATCAACCTCTACTTAGTTGGGTTTGGTTGATTAGACGAGAACACATCAATCAAATCTTGTCACCCATTTCCTTTTCCTATTCATCACTACCTTGGTAGGGATCATGACACTAAGTGGTGTCTGGTGTTGCATACCACCAAACAACAAGCATTCTCAAAGGAACATGGACAATACATGCAACTATGCAATCAAAGAAATGCAAATAATCTGGGTTATTAGAAGATAGCTACTCATAACTAGGGAAAAATCACAAATAACAAATATAACAAACATGGTTGAGAAATTATCCAAAGAAAATGAAGAACGAAAACCACATTGATGTTGAAATCACAAGCTTGAAGAATGGAGTTTGATTACAAGTGATTTCAAATCCCCCAAAATGGGTCTTCAAAGTAAAGTCCTAAGTATATAGACTAAACCCTAGAAAAAGCTCTAAACAATATCCTCCATAGTTCTTGCAAATCTTATCAGCATAGTAGTGTATCTTTTTGAAACCCTAACTTAAACTATTTATACTATTTACAAAAAGAACATAAAAGTAAATAAGAAAAGTTTGGTCAGAAGAAGTTGCGATTCATAGGGTGAGCTATGAGTCATAATCAGGTTTACGTAGTCAGCACATGGCATTTTGGATTTAGCTGCTACGATCCATACTAGGAGTCGTGGTCTTGTCTAGGACTCATACTCTAGGCTCGATTGGCTGACGTAAATTTCTCAGATTTTGATCTTTGGAAGTTGTTAATCGCTACAACCTGCTCCTACGACTCGTAGTGAGTCTCGTAGATCTTCAATTTCAACAAAATCTGCTACTTTTTCCCAAAATCAGGCCAACCTGCATAATCTGCAAAAACAAACATAAAAACACATAAAAACCATAAAAAGTCAAGAACTTGCAAAATTTCTTGTTTTAGGCATCAAATATGTTGTATTTTAATAGCACATCAACACCCTAAACTTAGAACTATTGTTTGTCCTCAAGCAACGACTTGATCTACATAGACAATAACTAATACATGACAATCATTCTAATGACATACACTTCTCTCTATTTCAACTCAGGTATCCTAACTAGCATTTTCAAAACTTTATTGTATAGCTACCAAGCAAACCAAGGCACATTGATGCATTTGACAAGCCAACTATGACAAGCTAAGGAGTATCAACAATTCACAGTCACTGTGCAAGTCATATGCTAACGATGCAGTGGAAATGCCCTCACAAAAAAAAATCCCTCTTTTTCTCTCAATAAGCAATCATAGAAGATTAAGAGATTGTGCAAGCATACTCACACTCACAAATGAGATTCATGTATGATGACCAATACCATAGGCTTGCCCATATACTCACACTTCGGACTGTTAACTAGTTAGATCAGGATTACTTTAGGATTTCATAAGCTTGTAACGTAGGCTCAAGGGGCTTTGGTAATGTACTTTTGGGAAATTAGTGAGTAAAGCCATCCTTGAACCACGTTTTTCACTATTTTCATATTAATAACTCAATATTTTTTCAGTTTATCCTCCCTTATTCTTTACTTTCAAGCTTTTCCGGGTACTTTCGTTTCATCTTTCAGCTTATGCCTTATTTTTAAATCATTTTGCTATTCTTCTCATCCTAAGGCATTTTTTCTTCTTTTTCCCCCACCCAGTACATGATTTCCCATTCTTTCTTTCATTTCTAACCAATAACCTCATTTTTGCTACTATAAACATTAGCCACCCTCAACTTAGGCTTTAAACATAATGTGAAAACTAGGGCCACTTTTGGGTAGCCACCCTCAACTTACGTTTTTTACCTCAATCAAGGTTCACATGTTCAAGGATAGATCAGGACCAATATCAAGGTATTTCACTAGACAAGGTTAGGCTAACTGGGTAGCAAGAAAGAAAAACGTACATATAAGGCTCAAACATTTGGAACAAGGGGTAAACTCTTTCATTTGGTGAGTAATTTAGGCGAAAGTGGGATACTTTAATGAATAACGACCTAAGATCCCTTCCCAATCAACAAAATCTTTAGATTAACTCAGAGTAATAAGGAAAGTTCTGAATCAGTATGCAACACACGAATATGACAAAATTAGCTCACAAATACATGGCATTGTATACATAGTCAACATAGAATGACAGGTCATGCTTCAAGCATCAATTTACCTTGGCTTTATCAGAACAAATATAACCAAACCAATAACATGCAAGATTGCAATAGTAACCACCAATTCCAGAAATTTTATGAGTACCATTTTTCAACACATTCAATAAAATCATTCAAAACTATATACATGCCAAAAGTATTAATTGCCATATATCCATAAATTATCTACAACACCTAAAACATGTTGGTTCAACCAAAAAGTAAAATCATTCACATTGAAAAAGAAACACGGCAAAAAAATCTTAGGATATTAAAAATTGGATAGTTATAGACTAAAAGCTACTCAGACTTACTCAAGTCCATAACTTACCATACCCATCCAAAATGATACTTCGTCCTCAAAGTAGATATATTATATATAAATAATAAAACCAACAAAACATATTATCCAAATAGTAATAAAAAACCAAATTATCAAAAACCAACCATAAAGACAGAGTATCCAAAATAGTATCAAGAAAAAAGTATAGAAAAGTAAGCATGGGGTCAAAAGTAGCAAACGCATGGTGCTCAAGCACCGGCGTCAGTCTGGTCCTGGGGCTCTCTCTCCTCCTGGGTGGTCTGGGTTGCAGCTAAACTCGAGGTACTAGCTCCATGTAATCTCTGCTGCCCCCAAGCCTGCCTCTCCTGCTCTGTCTGTATAGACTCTCTCATCACCAGGTCAGTAAGCTACTCCTCCAACTCTGCCTTCTCCTCAGTAGTCTTCTGTCTCTTTTTGGCCACCTCCGCATCATCACCCTCTAGAGGCCTCTTCCCAGGAGCATGTAGGTGATCTACAAATAGATCAAACAAGTTTTCACCCATATGTGCCACCTCCGAGTCTGCTATCAGGGCTGCTAATGATGTCATCATGTCAGCCTTGAACTTGCTAAACTCCTATTGTATGTCAACCAAATCTGTAGGAGGAGCTCCCTTAAGCCTCTTCTGGAACCTGACCTCGAAAGCATTAGCCCTGGCATCTACTACATTAAGTCTTTGATCTAACTCTTCTAGGGTAAATGCCTTGGACCGCTCCTCTGAGTCGCTCACTGTCTGATGAACCTATGGCTTGATCTGGTTCACCAACTTGCTCAGCTGGGCCTCCGTCCTAGTTAACCTACGTACCGAAGCCTGAAATGCAAAATAATACATAATAGATAAGTCTATAGAAGTAACATGTGAAGCGGATGGCTCTGGTGTAGGTGTATCTATGGAGGGCATCGCCTCAGTGTCAACTACAGGAGGCTGCTCTAGTGCAACAAAAGTGGAGGTGGTAGGCATTGGAGTTATCTCCTTAGTAGCTAGCTTGAGAGAAAATGTCTCAGGCATGGGAGGAGGAACTGCTCTCTTAAGGGCCACCGAATTCTCATCAGCCTTGATAAAGCTGGGATCCATAGTGTGGAGGGCCTCAACATGTGGGTCTATGTGGAGAGAGATGCGTACTCCAACCTCAATGCATATCTGTGTATCAAGATAGGAAAGGCAATGAGGTATTCATCCAGCGTGCAAACTCATCAATCTACTTCATTATGACTAAGCCCAGTCGATCTCATAGCCAGCTAAGATACGAGCTAGTAATATGGCCCTCTCTAAGGTGATGACATTGTCTATGAATATAGACCTGATGTGTGACTGGATAATGGCCTACCAGAATTTGGCTAAAAAGGAGAGGTGGGACTTCACTATAGCCTTGGCGTGGTTGGTGACCTATGTAGGCTAAGCATCATCCTCTACTATTTGGCTCACGACCTATTTGAGGAGCTCAGTCCGTAAATCTATATTCTTCCTAATCATAGCACGACCATATCTTATCTATCTTTCTATCATACTCGACTTTGTGTTGTGGCACCATGTAGTTAGGACCAAACTAAAATATATGGAGGGTTTCCTTGGACATATCTACCCCGCTGACCTCAAAGCAAGACCCTGCGCAACCTGGGCTAATCCATAGCCTTTTTTCCCTTAGGAAGATCTCAGAGGACGGTAGAAGCGTAGGCTGCATAGAACTCTCTGACCACAAATGGGGCATAATTGCCAAGCTACCATGTCTGTCAATCTCTGCCTCTAGAGCAGGAACTCGACTCAACCCTGAGAACTCCTTGTGAAACTGTCTGACAGGTTTTCCCTATCCCTTTGGCTCTAGTCCCTTCTTATATATCTCATGCATACCCTCGATTCTCCATCGGTGATGATAAGGATCAGCGACAGAGATAGATGGGTCAACTGATAACTCTGCTGCTGCTTCATCCTAAGGTGTATCATTGGACTCAGTCTAGTCTACATTATTATCTGCATTGGACTGGAAGGCATTCTCACTTGACCCCTTCGACTGGTCATCATCCATATTTTCATCCCTCAATCATATGTTAAATTCTCTCATAGCAACACCTCTAGTTTTTGGGGGCATTATTCCTGAAAGATTGCATCATAATTTCATAATTAGCCCCAAAACAATCATCTCAACCAAATAAAGAACCTAAAACAAAAATGGAAACACACAAAAAAATCAACACTGCACCAGTTGTAGGCTGCAGGTACGAGTTATACTATTGCCTTGTAGTACAAAGATGCCTCAGAAAAATCATACTCACAAACAGGTACGAGGCACAAGTACGACTCGTAATAGAGACTACGAGTTATAGGCTGGCTCATACTAATTTCCAGTAACCAATTTAAACAAAAGGCATGCTCATGAGACCCCAAAAATAGTTCATAATGAACACTATGACTCATAGATGGGTCTTGTTTGGCAAGTGTTAAGGGATCACAGGCAATTATTATTCCTATGAAGGGCCATTACGACTAATAGGTCCTTGTATGAGTCGTAGGTAGCCTTCATAGCAGGGAATGTCAAACACTTGTGGTCTTTTCAACCTTACCATGCGAACAACAATCAATCCACCACATATAACAAATAACATTTGAAACAATTTTCAAACTATATAACAGGCACAACAATATCCCATGACCTCTAATCATGATAATTCAATCTAATCCCAAACAAAGAATTCATCCTAAAAGACAATCAAGCAAACATATACTTTCCTACACACTTGAGAATTTCCACAAATTTTTGATCCCCGAACTTATTACAATCATCACCATTATAAAATTATGGATGTTCATAGGTATTAGATGCAAATTCATACAAAGGGTTTCCCCATCGACCATTTTCAACCCAAAAACACACCCACAACAAATTGCACCTTGACATGACTCTATTAGTTTATAAACCATCAAATATTCAATACACACACATGATCAAGACTAGATATGATGAGGTATCATTATCACAACCAACAAATAGGGGTGATTTGACAATTTAAAACAACATTAAGGAAGTCTAGTCGACAGAGCCCTAATTCTTATTTCTATAAATCAATTTCTCATGGGTAGTCCTCGTACTAGTTTCAAACTCACAATCATATGAGAATCCTAAAAGAAACTAAAATATGTGTGCAAAAATTAACCAAGGATCATACCTTTTGAGAAGTTGATGACCAATTTAACACAATGAGAAGAAAGTTAAGAGCCAAAACCCGACTTGATGATACTCGCCGAAAAATTCGCTGGAAGATGATGTGGGTTAGTCGAGAAATTGATTGGAATAGTGTGCGAAAATGTTCTGGGGATCGATATTTAAGAAATAAGGGTTTAGAATTTGGCAAATAAGGGTCAAAATTGGTTTTGACCTTTAATATACCCCAACTAGGCCGACTTTAAAAATCTCTAAGTCGGGTCTACGAGAACCTGACTACGAGTCATAGGACCCCTATGACTCCTAAGTCATGGTTTCGTAGCAGATCCTAAAACTTAGAAAAATTCAATAATCATACCTAGGGACTATAAACCACACTTATGACTCGTAGCATGGACTACAAATCATAAGGTTAGCTCATAGTATATGTGTCAATTTCAATCGAACATTGTTAGCCTCTCGAGGCATGACTATGAGTCATAGTGTAAGCTACAACCCATAGGCCTGGTCATAGAGGTTACTTCCAATGCCATTTTTTTCTAACTTTCAGCACTCACTTCACACCTACAATCCTTCATATAAAATTACACCAATCTTCACACAGCACAACTGATTCAATTTTTTTAAAATCAAAATAAAAATCAATTCCACTACCTAACAATTCAAAAAACATAAATAAACATCAAAACAAGCCAAAACATGAAAAATACTAGGTTTGCCTCTCAAGAAGTGCCTTGTTTAACATTGTGGCTTGACTTAGTTATCATCAATCATCAGAAATCCTCAATAGCCCACACCTCGCTCTTGAGATCATCCGGGTGTTTCATTGACAAGCGAATATCAAAAATAACATCTGCATCATTGACTCTGAACCTGAGTTGACCCAAATCCATGTCCACCAATGCTCTCCCAGTGGCCAAGAATGGTCTTCCCAAAATAATAGGAACCTTAAAGTCAACCTCACAATCAAGAATTATGAAATCTACAGAAAAGATAAACTTATCAACTTTTACCAACACATCAAAAAGGATTCCCTCAGGCTTCTTAATTGTTTTATCTGCCATGAATAACTGCATCCTTAAGGGTGTAGAAGAACCAAGACCAAGCTTTTTGAAAATGACAAAAGGTATCAAGTTTATTCTTGCTCCTAAATCATATAATGCCCTTGTGTACTCTATATCACCGATGGTACAAGGAATGGTGAATGCACCGGGATCTTCCCTCTTTTGGACTATGAATTTGGTCATGATAGCACTATATTGTTGGAGCTCTTATGAAAGCTCATGCTTCCCGTGCACTTTTTGGTCACCAAATCCTTCATGTATTTATCATACCTGGGCATCTTCCTCAATGTTTCTAAAAGGGGGATGTTAATAGACAATTGCTTCAACATAGAAAGGAAATGTTTGAATTTACCATCCTCCTCTTTTATTTTTTTTGAGTCTTTGAGGAAAATGTGGAGAAGGCTTTGGGATCATCCTTGCCTTTTCGTGCTCTTTCACTTCTTCACTTTGCATCCCATTGCTTTCCAAACCTTCTTTCTCAACCTCAACCTTGTCATCAACACTCTTCTCACAAGCTTCATCACCAACCACCGACATTGGGGGGTCTATGGTGCTTTTCCCACTTCTCATTATGACCTTTATGAAATTTCCATCATTCTTGGATTTTAAACTATATTACTTGGCAAAGTGCCCTTTGGGCATTGGTTCAATTGAGAAGATACTTGCCCAAATTGTTGCTCTAATTGATTGCTAGACCCGCATAACGGTTATGAGGAGGCACGTAGGGACCATTCTTATATCCATCTCTTTGCCCCCACTCGCCCTCCGGTACTCTTTCTTTTTCACAATAACCACCATGGTTATCTCTGTATGTACCCTCTCTATAGCCCGATAAAAGATCTCTACTATGGCATCATCAATAATTTTGTGATCCAAAACCATCCTCAAGTACTTGGTGAACCTTTTCCATGTTGTACTAATCGAATCACTAGGATATTGCTCAAAGTTGTTGATTTGATCTTTGAGTTTAAGAGTTTTGGACCTCAGGAAACACCTTTATAAAAAGACACTTTGTAGCTCAGCCTAACTTGTGATCGAACTTTGTGAAAGTTCTTGACAATTATATTGCTATATTTTCAATTAGAGATAGATGGAACACTCTTAAACTAACCACATCCGTTGAAAGATTTTGGGTACCCATCATACTCTTGAAAACAAACGCAACATTATGGAGATGACTATGTGGATCCTCCAAAGATAGCCCCATAAACAAACCATGATTTTGAAGCATTTGTAGGATACCACTAGACATGATGAAGTTAGTGTCGGCTAGTAGTGGTGGCAACATTATCGCTCTCGTGATATCCATGGCCATAGGGTGAAAACCTATATTTATTCCAACCATAAGAACTTTCATTGAAGTCCCAATGGTGTGGCCTATTCTCCCTTTGAGATGGGATTTCCTCTCTACCCACATCTTCATCATGTTGACTAATAGCTTCATCAATTGTGATGTTCTCGTTTTCATGGGCCATTCTTCTTGCAATTTAGTGGATCTCCAAGTTGATTGGATCTAAGGATTACCTTGGCTCCTTGTATTTGGCATATAAACCTAATATTGCCTACAATACAAACCAAACAACAAAAATAAAAATAAAAGTAAAATACAAGATAATCTAGAAATCAATACTTGAATTAATCACTAGTGAAATCAAGTGAAAAACCTAGTTGTATTCCCTGAGAACGGCACCATAAATTTTGATGTTCACGCTCTAACAATAAAGTGGTTGCTATCAAGTATAAATCTAACTAGGGGCAAGGGTCGAATACATAGGGAATATGAGGTTTGACCAAATTGACTCACCAATAATTATTTCAAGTATAAATCAACTATATTATCTAGAATGGGGGAGGGATTTTCAAATTGGAATGAAATAAATACAAAAACTATACTAATAATCACGAAGAGACCATCAATTTGAGGAGCAACTTAGGAATTGTGTTCCCCATGATTCACTAACTCAAATATCCCAGATAAGATAACCCTAATTGAGACATTGCATGTAGGACGATAACTTAGGTTCTTCCAGCCCTCTTGTAAAGGTGAAGGTCAAATTTCACCATGGTGCTTGGTAGGTAGGATGATAACTTAAGTTCTTCCAGCCCTCTTGTAAAGGTGAAGGTCAAATTTCACCATGGTGCTTGGTCGACAACCATGGTGTGCCAACTATTGGTTACCCATTATCCCAATCAACCTCTCTTTAATTGGGTTTGGTTGATTCGAAGATAACACATCAATCAAATCCTGTCACCAATTTTCTTTTCCTATTCATCACTACATAGGTCGGGATCATGACCCTAGGTGGGGTTTTGTGTTGGCGACCACCAAACAACAAGCATTCTAAAGGAAAATAGATAATACATGCAAGTATCCAATCCAAGAAATGCAAATAATCTAGGTTATTAGAAGCTAGATACTCATGGTTCCCACAACCCCAATTTGTGGGGGTTTAGCTACTCATAACTAGGGAAAAATCACAAACAAAAATATGATTATGAAATTACTCAAAGAAAATGAAGAACAAAACCCACCTTATGTTCAAATCACAAGATTGAAGAATGGAGTTTGATTACAAGTGATTTTAAATCCCCCAAATTGGGTCTTCAAAGTAAAACCCTAAGTATATACTCTAAACCCTAGAAAAAGCTCTAAACAATATCCTCTAGAATTTTTGCAAATCTGATCTGTAAAGTAGTGTATCTCTTTGAAATCCTAACTTAAACTATTTATACTATTTACAAATAGGACCTAAAAAAATATAAGAGATGTTTGGTCGGCAATAGTTACGATTCATAAAATAACTCGTAGGGTGACATATGACTCGTAATCGAACATTCATAGTTAACACTTGACATTTTGTATTTAACTACTACGATCCATACTATGAGTCATGGTTTGGTCTACAACTCGTACTCTAGACTCGTATGGCTAACTCTAATTTCTTAGATTTTGATCTTTGGAAGTTGTTAATCACTACGACCAGCTCCTACGACTCATAGCTTGGACTATGATTCGTAGTGAGTCTCTAGATCTTTAATTTCAACAAAATCTGCTACTTTTTCTGAAAATCAGGCTAACTTGTATTTTCTGCAAAAACAAACACAAAAATACATAAGAACCATAAAAAGTCACATTGAAAACTTGCAAAATCTCTTATTTTAGGCATCAAATATGTTGTATTTTGATTGCACATCACCTATCAGAGATAATAGGAAGACACGAAGTCCCATAACATTCATAAACAAATTTTGTATTCCTATTAAACTCTTATAGATAAGCACAACATTATGTAGATGACCATGCGAATCCTCTAATGGTAGGCCCACAAACAACCCATGATTCTGCAACATCTGAAGCAACCTACTCGGAACCACGAACTTTGCACCATTCGGTAGTGGTGGTACCATAACGACACTAGTCGTATCCATAGCCATAGGATTCAGCTAATATTGATCCATTGATAAGATTTGGCATTGAAGTCCTATGGCTATTGATCAATGTCCTCAAGAGGAGGTGGTTTTAAGTTATTCGCATTCTCATTCTCATTCTAGTTCTGATCCAGAGATGCTTTCATTGAGTTATTTGTATTATCTTAGGTCATCCTTCTCAGTTTTCTGTAGATCTCTGGGTTAAACGGAGTCAAGGGAATGCCTTGACTTCATGTGTTGGGTATACATTACGCATATATCCTGAAATAGAATAAAAATAACAAAAATGTAAAATAAGGGAAATAAGGATTAATTCTCGACTACTCAAATTAAATAAGTCTAGTTATGTTCCCTGGCAACAGTGTCAAAATCTTGATATCGCCCAAGCTATACCCATTTTTTAGGCTAAAGTAGTCATTATCAAGATATACACGAACTACTCAAATTAAACAAGTCTAGCCGTATTCCCTAACAACTGCACTAAAATTTTATTTCGCCCAAGCTTTTGAATGCTAAACCGGTTATTATCAAGATATATAACCTAACCAAGGTTAGGGTCGATCCCACAGGGAATATGGTAGACTTAGAAGAATTTACAACAATTCGGGTGGATTAACCAACTTATCTCCCCAAAAAGGGAGGGGTTTTATAACAACTATGAAAAATCATCCTAAACTAAGACCAGAGTGAAATCAATTTGAAGAGTAACTAGGGTATTTTGTTCCTCATGACTTCCTAACTTAGTGTTACTAGATAATCGAATTTTTTTCACATATGTAGTAAACCCTTTGATCCAGATGAGAGGCAAAGTTCACTATATGATTTGATCCATCCCTGCAATGTAACATTACTAACCCTTACCTATTGTTCGAGTATAACCTCTCCTTGGCCCTACTAGGTTTATTAGATGAGAAACATCAATTGAATCTTATTATTTAATCTCTTTTCCTATTCAAACCAAAGAGAATTAATTTGTACATGCATGCATACTTTTCAAGAATTACAAATTATCTGGTTTTACCTTATTAGATCTTCATGGTTACCATAAGCCTAATTGTAGATTTAGCTACTTATAATATGTGTAGATATAAGAATCATGAAGTTGAATAACATAATTGAGCACTTACACAAGAGAATTAAGCACAATGAATCCAAATGTTTCACCAAGAATCACAAGATTGAATTAAAAGTATGAAATAATGTTTTACAAGTTTTTCTCTCAAGCTCTCCACTATTCTCTACTGTTACATAACATCACTTATGAAAAATAACCTAAAAACCTATTTATTGTCTTTAAAACATAAAACCAAAATATATTAGGAGAAATTGGTCGGAAGACTCTATAGGCACTTCTACGGGTCGTATAATGTTTTACG
>DF366154.1:0-11031 GCA_000787875.1 Solanum virginianum
CCAACCTAAATAAAATCGATTTATCTAATTAGTTTGTTCAATTTGAATCGATTTTTATCCAAACCATGAATATCCCTATTTGTACTTACGAAATATATTTTTTTCCAACAATTCTTTTTAAATTTTATGATCAATTAATATCATTCATTATATAAGACAAAAGGGGCACTGTATAAGGTTCTTTTTAAAAAAAAGATAGTGAAGCAAAATTTCCAGGCTTATGATTAAAGGGGTCGAAGCAAATGTAGGTGAGGAGATAATAAAGGAAGTAAAAGCCATAGGACAAAGTCAGAAGGTTGTCTCTTCCTTACCAAAATTCTTACCATGTTGTTCGAAATCAATAGTGTAATAGGCTTTTAAGCAATGAACATTTTAGCATCTCGAGCTCTTGCTTTGGATATTGTGTGTGCTGTTTTCTATGTCTTCATTTTGGTTTTCACATTATTTCATCTTAATTTACTTATATACTTCTTGTTTTCATCTCATTTTATATGAAATAGTACTTCCTCCCTTCAATAGTTGTTACATTCAAAGATAAAATTTAAACCATACTGTCCACTATTACCCTTTGTGAAGTCATAAATATATACTGTAATTTATCTCCTAGTATAATGAAAAAAGTTTCAAACATTCATCTTGAACTTTGAACAATTCAACTATTTTAAACCGTGAAAAAAGTCTCAAAATTTAATTAATTTAAAACGGAGAAAGTATTTGTTATTGATTTGATATAAAGATTAAGAAGCATCACATGATTGGGGTTTAATCTTATCAAACTACCTTATTAAATATGTAAGTCATCTAAACAGTAAAAACTGAATACTACTCCCTTTATTTCAAAATAAGTGAATTGTTGGAGGGATTTTTGAGTTTTCAAAATAATTGAGTTGTTCACTTTTCAAGGGATATATTGAAAATTTTATCCAATTTTTCCCTTCATTAATTGAGTTTTTAAGGTTGAATTTTGTATTAGAAATAAATAATGCATTAAATGAGTGTTTGGAGTTTGAAAAAGGTAAAAATGAAAAAACATGATTAAATTTTATTTTTATTTTTTTCTTAATATGTGTGATATAACCCAACAAATCACTTATTTTAAAATAGAAAAAGTATTTAATAACAAAAATAAAGCAAACACAAAATAATAAATTATGTTTTAATTTTATAAACTAGACAAGTACTCTCTCTGTCTCATTTTAGTTGTTGATCCCATTTTAGAATTCTACTTAGTTGTATCTTACTCTTGACTTGATTAATTGTCATGCTCCTACTTACACCAAGATGACCTGACTAACGTCAAAATACTAAAGGACCAAACAACATGCCATTTAATTGCTTGTACCAAACTTCAAGTTATTTTAGGTTTGTGGAGTCTTAGAGTCAAGATCATGCTTAAATGTTATGATATCGACAGCTTCCCGATAAAATTATTGCCCAGCAACCTTAACTTTTAATGTTTCTTTCGTTTCATTTTATTTGATTAACTTTTAATGTTTCTTTCGTTTCATTTTATTTGATACTTTTTTATTTGATATGGTATTTAAGAATTTTTTTTTAAAATTTATGTTTAAAATAATTTTTAGATATTTGTGTGGTTAAGAATCATTTTATTAAGGGAAAAGTGGAATTTAAGGTTAAATTGCTTTCAATTAGAATAACGTGACTTTTTTTGAGACAGACTAAAAAAAGAGTGGCACATAAAATGAGAAGAGTGGGTATTACGTATGTCGTAAGTAACTTTCAATTTAAAGATCTCATTTTATATTTTATATCTATTTTTAAATGTGTCTTTCTGTATTTAGTAAGTTATTTCAATTTCAATATTCTACGTGATAATTATAAGGTCATAATATTTAAAAGACTACACATATCTTTAATTTTTAAGGCCGCAAGATTCAAAAATCTCCTTTGATACTCCGTATTGTTTGGATTATTGTTACATGTTATTTCATAATGTATTTTATTGTTATTTTGTATGGTATCATATTGTATTATTTAATAAATACAATATTTGGATAGATTGTATCATTTTTTGTCACTAAATAATTCACACATTAATGATTTGTAGGATAAGATAAGTAAGGTATGGAATAGAGTTACTATAAAAATATAGATAAAAAATAAATATAATTATTAAATAATAATTAAAATTAAATGGGAAAAAAAAGATAATGATGTAATCACATAAAATCTAACGTTACACAAAATAAAATTTTCACCATTACCTAATAATAAAATTAACAATGCAATTATAATAAAATTTAAATAATAAACAAAATAAAAATTAAATTAAATATAATTAATAGTACAGTACAATACAACCATCCATACCAAACTGTTTAATTTGGACAGGAGGGGGTATATAAGTTGCTAAAAAAACAAGCTCAAAATTATAAAGATAAAAATATAGTAACTACATTTTGTTTAATAGCCCAAGAAATTCACATTATTAAATTACATTTACTTTTTATAGCAAGTAATATGTACTCCTCATGTTCACTTTTACTTGTCATTATTTTATTTTGTGAGGTCAACTTAACTAAATTTCAAAGCTAAATTGAAGTAACTAACTTTAATATTTGAAATCTAAAATTTAGAAGGTTGAAAACTATACGAAAAATATTATAAGTTGCAATCATTCTCATATTAAAATGATGGAAAATTACATCTTAAAACATTGATCAAAGTTCATCTAGTTTGACCTCGATAAGTAAAATAATAACAAGTAAAAGTGAACAAATGCAGTATTATTTTTAAAATTTTACTATAAATTTTACCTTTTTTGAACAAAGGCAGCATTATTTTTAAAATTTTACTATAAATTTTACCTTCTTAAAAAAAAATACACACAGGCTACTATATTCATCTCTTCTTTCCATGGGATCAGATCTAGCTAGGAGATTTAGTGAATGGCATGGTGACAGGTGGAGCTCTTTTTATTTTATTTTATAAACATGAAAATGAAAGGCAAATTTAGACAGTAATAAATAAATTAAAAGAAAGTGGTTACCATATTAGCTAGCAAAGAAAATGATAGCCATGATCACAACACTGTTCATATTGCCTTCAGCTACAGAAAAAAAAAAAAGATAAAAGACTCCAAAAAGGAAAAGGAAAAAAAAAAAACAAAAGGTACACACAAGGGTGAAAGTTTTGGAAATTCAATAAATTTTGTGCAAATCTATATTTAAATTGAAAAATAACAATATTTTCTCTTGGTCCAGTATAATATTGTATATTGAGCAAACTATATTGCATACACTATTAGAAAATAATGAACTATTGATAGACAAAATTTTATTGATAGATGGGGAATTTTAGTAGCTCAGTTGATTGGCTACTTAAACTTTCACCTAGTTGGTGAGGGTTCGATTCCCCACGTTGTAATCCCCTCCCTATTTTCCCTTCTAAAAGAAAACAAATCATCATAAATAGCTCAAATTTCATGTTAATCTCTTTTTGTGAAGGGCCGTCATCAGGTTTATGTGAACTCATGCTCCCTTCCCGAGATCAAGTATAGTAGTGTTATATTTTTAAAAAATTAAAATATAGATGTGTGGCACTCAAAGTATCTGTAACACTCCATAAATCTATTCTTAGGATCCGAATTTCATTCGACATAAGTACATAAGCTTGAACCTAGTGATACATTACATGTACCTATGTTTTAAGCCTCATTCTCTTATGTGATTTTTTTCATAAGGGATCTCTATTACTTAGTCGAGTTCAAAACTTTCCTATTGATTAAGTTTTTCGTATTAGATTATACAAGGTCAACTTTAAATAACCACAACTCTTAGCACACAAAGAATTATATAGCCCTTAACCTATCTAATTAAATAACTTTGAATTATCTTTCCAACGTCATCAATTTTATCTCATTTGGAGTTCGAAGCAAAAAGTTATGACCATTTTAATATAAAGTGTCATCAATCTTCTCGAGCCTGAAGGCAGGAACTATGACCCTAACTTACAAGGCGTAGTTTGGACTACGGACCCATAATGTCAGCTCATAGATTGATTCCTACAAGTCAAATTTTTGGTCCCAAACACTACGGACCCAACTACGAGTCGTAAATTCTATGGTGTAGCACCCCTCATGTGCTTCGAATTGTCCTATAAGTAAGATGGATTCCATTACTTTTGGGAAAATAAAATAATTATAAGTAGTGTTATATTTGTTTTGACAGTTTAATGGAATTAGCTAAAATATATGGAGGGAAATATTACTGTAGAAATAGCAATCGCGACGATATATCGTCCGTCGGTAGGATTCGTCGCTATAGTCCTTTAATTTATTTAAGATAAAAGCTAGAGACGGATTTTTCCGTTGCTAAGAAATATAAAAATAATAAATATATATTAAAGTCATCACGACATATAATCTGTCGCTATATCCGTCGCTGGAAATTTATTTCGTAGAAAATGTTATGGCGCCAAATTTTCGTGCTAAAATATAGCGACGGAATATATATTTCATCGTTAAGCCGTCGCTACAAAATGAATGAAAAAAATGATTGTTATTTTTGCGACAAAATTTTTATTCCATAGCTAATCCATCGTTATATAGCGACGTAGTAGCTTCTGTCGCTAAATTCTGTCGCCAAACATTATTTTTTTAGTAGTGTGAGCCTTATTCTATAATTCTACCCTCTTGTGAGCAAGTTATATCTATTTGAGGGGTCAAGCATGATTATTATTTTACCTTCATGTTCAAGCTAATTAAGCTCACTAGTAGTGGTCAAGCATGTTACAAGTTTCTACCCTAATGTGAAATGCAATACCTACAAGAAGGGGTCAAGTCCATGTATTGTTTTCTACCCTCTAGTATAAGGTATATGCCTATGTAGAGGTAAAGTATGTGAATGAGTCACCCATGCCATATTATCATGTTTTTACAAGTTATTCATGTTATGATAAACCTATGATCATTTCAAGTATTTCGTGGGATTAGACTTAACACCGAGAGAGGCTTAAGGTGGGGGCTCGACTCAAAGGGGCTTTATATAAAGTCTTAGTCTCTAAACTATGTGCCATCATAGGATTATATTATTTCCCTAAAAGGGCTTACTAGTGGATTCATCTAGGTTAAGTTACCCACAAAGTGGGGTCAAGTATGATTTATCTTGGCAAGTAGACCATACCTTCTACGGTGGGATGTCATGGATCGGGATTGCAAGTAGTAGCTCACTTGGTCTTATAAGTCCGTTAAGGTCTCCTCCCACATATGTATGTTATATTATGCAAGTTGAATGTTTACATGCATGTTTTAATACAAGTATTGATCATACATGTCATATTGAATTTATATCCATTGATTATGATTATACATCTTAATTATTATGGCTGAGCTCCTATTGATCATCCTTCTCTACGTGGCTAGTTTATTTGTTAAAAAAAGCCTTTGGTGAGTCCTCAACTCCGAGGACAGTATCTAGTTTACTTTCATGTCTTTTCTCTACTAAGATTTGTATAACTTTTTGGATACTTATTACTTGAGGGTGAGCCCGAAAAGTGTCTTGGCCCCTACTCCATTCACTAGTAGAGGTAGTGTTGGATAAAATGATTGTCTATGTTTTGAGCTTGACTCCTTTAATGTCTAAGTTATTATGAAAGACTTCCCTTAGTCCCGCTTCCCTTTCTATTATTGTCACACTGAATTTTGTTTATATTATTTTGCAACCAAAGATGTGTATATGATATGCTAAAGGGCTTGTTTGGGGTCCCTTCGGGTTCCCCATTCGCCGTATCACGTCTAGGCTCTAGGCTTAGGTCGTGATATATGGTCCGGAGTTTGGACTCATAAAATGAGTTTCTGGACCCCAAAACTCACCTAGTTTCTACGGTTGACTTCTACGGCCCTTAGAAATTTCTACAAACTGTAGATGGCTACGTAGATGATCTGGGCAGCATTTTAAGAAACACTATTTTAGTTTTTTCACATTTTTAAGCCTAAACTTTACGGTTTTGCACCTAATAAAGTTCTTAAATGTTACCATTCAAACATATTCTCAAGACTTAGAACAAGATTTCAAGACGAGAAAAGTTAGGATTTTCAAGCATCTTCTTCAAAGTTCTTCAGGAATCTCGTTATTCCAGGTATGTATAAGGCTACTAAAGCATTGGATTAAGTCTGTCCACGTGATCTTTTTCATCTTGTTGAGTCGAAAGTGCGCTTAGAGGTTGAGTAGGAAGAACTCCAAAATTCTAAACTTCGAATTGTCTACATTTACTCTAAGTCTTCATGCATATTTATGAACGTATTGATAGTATACATATAGATTGTATGAGATTTGAGCATTTAATTTTACTAATTGACATGAACCCTAGTTGCAAAATTCTGTGAAGTACTTTGTGCTTCAATTAAATTAAGAATATAATTTGTGAATATCCAAATTGAGTAAATCTGAGCATGATTGAAACATGAGAAGTATTTTACATGTCTTTATGTGATGAACATGATCGATTAGAGTTTAAATAACCGTTTGAGTTGGAATCTTGAATGATTTGATGAGTTTTTAGCATATATCATTGATAGTACTGATTGGTTGATTGGTGATTGAGTTGAATATAATGATTATCTAAACCATTCTCGAAAGATGTGATTAGATTGGGTTGGATAGTTGATATGCCGAAAGGCTTGATTGTGATAGAACTGATGAATTGATAAGAGTCCTGCTAAGATTCACGATTTGTTTGATTAAGATTGATTATCTTATGAGCATTGAGTCTTAAGAGGAGTACGAGCACCAAATTAGGGTGTGATTAAGTCTGACTCAAATTCAATAACTACGTCACAAATATAGTAGAGGATTGAAACGTTAAGTCGGTTGTTTCCCTTTTTGTGTCCATTGCAAGGACTTGATTGATTGTTCTAGATTCCTAATTGGTTGATTCGTCCTTTACCTTGGCAAAGTATTGGACAGTTGTTGAAACATCAACGAGATTGTTGTATGATGTGATTGTTATCGAATAAGAGAAACTCTCAAATAAGCCTTGATAGTACTTCACATGATTGTTTGATTGTGCATAAATGATCTGACTGAATTGCATGGTAGAGTTTCTTTTAGGAGCATTATTTTACTATAAAATCTTGCATCCTTTACTAAGTCAAATTATAGATTGTTGAGTTGATTATTAAAGCTTATTGGGTTGACTTGTATTGAGCTTTACTTGGTTCTTGAGTTATCTTATATACTAGTATATTCAATGTATTAACGTCCATTTGGGTCTATACCATTTCATGATACAAATATACGTGATAGAATACTTCAGTAAGCACTTCGTTGAAGACCTACTCCTCATTCCGGACTTGGTGAGCCCTCCTTGCTATTCAGAGGAGCCTTTTTTATTTTATCTATATTAATAGTATTTTCTTTTAGATAGCTCAGGACTTATCTTGGAACCTTCTAGACTTGGATTACATTTTCTTTAATGTTGACTGGTGATAGTTGATTGTTATTTGCATTCCAACTCTTGTTCATTGGAAATTATTAATTTTATAAAGACTTAGTTGTTTGGGTACTGTCTAACCTTACTTGAGTATTTACTTTCGTTGATTGAATGCGATGTGATGATGGGGTTAAGTGGTTCGCTTAGGAAATTAGTAATTTATAGTTCTTCAAGCGCCGATCACGCCAAGGATACCCTCCCGGGGCATGACAATATCATAGAATGTGATTTTCAAGATAAGAACTTACATATCAACAGATCAAATTTATATTTTCAATTTTTTTTTTATAATAGTACACTATCATCTCGAAATTCTGATTTGTTTATTGATGAATTATTAGTCAAATAGCAACAAATTAATTTAATTTTTTGTCATAGTGATATGTATAACCTTAACATATTAGATTGGATGATAGATTGTTTGAAAAGATGGAGGAGAGAGTAGTGATGAATGTTACTGTGTGGTCTATTTTTATCTCTGTCAAGCAAACAGAATGGGGACAGACAATTTGGATTTTATATACGTAATATATATAATGTAGGTCACATGCAAGAAACTGTTGAATTTCATTTTGCCCTTTTTTTTTTTTTTTACCTGCATCATTAAGATAGAGAGATAATATATATATATATAACCAGTGAAGTTGAACTCCAGAGATATCTATACTTCTTTCTGACACAAAGAGTGATCTCCCAACAGTGTACACATTTAATTTGCTCTTTTAAGACCCTATAAATATCACTGAATTTTTAATAACTGAGATACTGTCCATTGCTCCATTTGGTACAAACTCATTTACTGCCCCATTTATACCTACCTCCTTTCCATTTTAATTCTTGCTTTAGCTTAAAATGTTACTCCTTCTATCTATTTTTACTTGTCTTTTATATGAGAAAAGGATCAAAATAATTCATTATCTTTGGATTTGGACTTAAAATTATTCATATTTTTTACTTGAAGTACTAATGGTACACAATGTTTATGAGAAAGGCCAAAATAATCCATTATCTTTGGACTTGGATTCAAAATCATCCATATTCTTTTGCTTGGAGCACTAATAGTACACAATGTTTACTATAGTGGTGCAATTTTGGTCATCTTCCAATTTTTTTGTTAAATTTTAATAGAATATTTTTTACTTTAAATGCAAAATATCATTTTCCAATAACCTAAAAAATATGATAAAGTTATTAATAACCAATAAATTTTACAAATTTTACAAATTTTTTCACACCAATATATCTATATTTTGAAGATATAGATTTTTTACCATTTATTAAATTTGATCTTGTATTTCATTTGAAGATATAAAGTTTAAAAATTTCACCATTTATTGAATTTGATTTTGGTGAAATGGTGAAATTTTTAATTTTTTAATTTTTATATATTGAATTTATTTAATTTCAATAAATGGTGAAATTTTTAATTTTATATCTTCAAATCAAATTTAATGAACGGTAAAAAATTTATATCTTCAATATATATATATATATATATATATATATATATATATATATATATATGTATTCTATTATAATTTAACAAAAAAATTGGAGGATGACCAAAATTGCACCACTGTAGTAAACATTGTATACTATTAGTACTCCAAACAAAAGAATATGGATGATTTTGAGTCCAAGTCCAAAGATAAAGGACTATTTTAGACTTTCTCGTAACATTGTGTACTATTAGTGCTCTAAGTAAAAGAATATGGATGATTTTGAGTCCAAGTCCAAAGATAATGGATTATTTTGGTCATTTCCTCTCCTTTATACTATTTTGAGATATTCAATACTTCCTCTGTCCATCTTTACTTGGCCCCTATACTAATTTGGGATGTTCAACAATATTTGTCCACTTTATAAAATCAAAAGATAATTTTATATTTAGTTTCTAATTTACCTTTATCATTAATTGTAGTCATTTCCCCATTACGTTTTTTAAGATATAGTATTTATTATATATATTCAAAGGGTACTTTGGTAAAATTATCCCATCATTTACTACTTCTTAATCCCTGTGTCAAGTCAGCAGGGGCCAAGTAAAGTTGGACGGAGGGAGTAATAGTTATTCATTTTATGAAATCAATACATAATTTTACACTTAGTTCCTAATTTACCTTTGTCATTAATTATAGTCATTTTCCTATAACATTTTTTCAAGACATGATATTTATTATGTTCAAAGGGCGATTTGGTAAAATTACCTCTATCATTTACTACTCCTTAATCCTTATGCCAAGTCAATCAGGAACAAGTGAAGATGCATGATGGGAGTATTCCCTCCATTTTATTTTAATTATCATGTGACGTTTTCTGAAAGTTAAATTAATTTAATATTTTAAAAGAAAAATTAGATATTCAAAAACTATACAAAAAGCATTATTGATTACAATTTTTTTCATCTCGGTATAATAAAAAAATATATTTAAAAATATTCGTCAAAGTTTATATTGTTTGACTCTAAAAATAAAAACTGTGACAATTAAAATGAAACGAAGGGAGTACTTCCTTCGTTTCTATTTATACGTCGTCCATATTAAACGTAGATGTTCCTTTAGCACTTACTCCCTTCGTCCAAAGTTGTCCACTGTTGACTTGGCATAGGGATTAGGAATTTTACCAAATCACGCTTTAAGTATAATAAAGATAATGTCTTGAAAAATGTAATAAGAAAACGACTATAATTAATGATATGGTAAATTAGAAACTAAGCATAAACTTATCACTTCATTTCATAAAATAGATAATTATTATTGGACATCTACTTTTAGTACAGTGTTCAAATAAAGATGCACGGAAGGAGTATTACTTCACAAAACTAATGCATAAATGTATTGTTCTTCCTATTTTATTTTTAAAAATTATTAGCCTTGAAAGTGTGTATTTGACTATCGTAGAAAAACTAGTAATTAATTTTTTATGTTTATTGTTCAAAATAATTAATCATAATAAATTACTAATTCATATTTCATTTATTGAAAACTTGACTTCTAAATAAGAGTAACATGGTAAATTTATCTAGTTTCCTAAGAGGCATTAAACCTAAAATATGGCAACCAAATAGGAACAAAAGCAATATTGTTTAATTCTTAAAAAGTATCTAATAAAAAGAGATAACTTAAACAATCATGCTTTATATTGTAATTAATGAAAGTGAAAAAAGCTACTATATCTGTTCGTATTACTGACTTGTTGACCTAACAAAAAACTTTAAATTATTATTGAACAGAAATATAATAAGAATACGATAAAAGAGTATTAAGAAAACTTTTAAAATTTACTAAAATAGCAAGTAAAATTTTAAAAAATCTATAAAATTCACTTATTATTTTGGAGTAATAAATTCAAAGGCGTTGGTTACTAAAGGAATATTAATGACACTTCATTGCTCCTCGTACTTATCTGTAAGTTAATCAATTTCCAACTTTTTCCGCCACATATTTTTGAAAGATTTTTTGCTTAGAATTATTATTATGGGAATACACCTTTTGTTTTTTTTATTTGTCATAAGTTTTTTTAAAGTTGAGCAATATAAGTTTTGATTAATATTTTAAAATTTAAAATGAATTGAACCGA
>DF366154.1:11082-21900 GCA_000787875.1 Solanum virginianum
CGATCGATATACCTCTCTAATTCTTAATTGAGGAGGAGTGTATTTTACGGCTTTTTCTATGATACGGAGGAGGAAAGAGACTCAAAACGTGAAAGGTTGACCGTTTTGAATAAATTTGATCTTTTTTCACATTTTCTAATGTAGTTTTCTTTCAAGTTGTGGTATTAATGAAACAACCTTTCTGCTTGTATCTAATCCTTAAAAAAAATCATTTATTATATTAAAAATAAATATTTATTTTTATTTGTTTAGTATTAAAAATTATTTAGTATTAAAAAAAGATAATTTATAACTATTTTATATTTTTTTACCTTTATTATTAATTACTATTCTCCATTTTTCGATATTTTTCAAAACATAGGATTATATACTCTCTGTCCCATATTAATTTAATTTATCAGATAATGCACATATATTAAAAAAATATTTAAGGACATAAGTTAAATCATACTTTTCACTATTATCCTTTGTGAAATCATAATATAGCTTTACAAGTAGTGTAATTTATCTCTTAAAAAATATAAAATTTGAATAAGTGAAAGGGCAAATATGATGAAAAAAGTTTTGACATGCATTTTGAACTTTCAACAATTCAAACCATTTTGAACAATGAAAAAAGTTTCAAAAATTAAATTAATATGAGATGGAGGGAGTAGTAAATTTGTCATTCTATTTGTTGCTTCTTAAGGGATGTGTGATGTACGCTCTCCGTCAAACAATAATTGTCCACTATACTATTTTGGAAAGTTCAACAATATTTGTCCACTTTACAAAATCAAAAAATAATTTTACACTTGATACCTAATTTACCCTTATCATTAATTATAGTGATTTTCCTATTACATTTTTGAGATATTGTATTTATTATATTCAAAGAATTACTTGGTAAAATTACCTCTATCATTTGTTGTTTCTTAACTCATGTGTCAAGTTAATAGAGAATAAGTAAAGATAAACGAGAAGAGTACTCCCTCTGTTCACCTTTACTTGTCCCCTATATTATTTTGGGATATCCAACAATACTTGTCCACTTTATGAAATCAAGAGATAATATTACACTTAGTTCCTAAGTTAACCTTATCATTAATTATAGTCATTTCCCCATTATATTTTTCAAAACATAGTGTTTATTATCTTCAAAGGGTACTTTGGTAAAATTACTCTATCATTTAATACTTCTTAATCCCTATGCCAAGTCAACGAGGATCAAGTAAAGTTGAACGAAAAAAATATCAAATAAATATAAATAAAGGATAAATAAAAATAGACGAATGGGGTACCACTTCATTCATTTCCCAAGAATATTAAAATATAAGAACAAACTTAATTACGTGAAAGAAATTTCATGGTTTTGATGTTCTCAAGAATGCACGAATGTGTAGTGTTTGTAAAGAGGGTCATTTTGGGTCTCCAAGACTACACGTTCAACATCTAAATCTCTTGTCTTTCAATTTGGGAACTTCCAAATCAATAATTTTTTCTTTCATCTTAAAATAATCAATTAATACTCTTACCAATCTATTCCTTCTGTTCCATTTTAATTGTTATAGTTTTTCTATTTCTTTTTAGTCGTCATAGTTTTTTTTTTTCGAGAGTCAAACATATAAATTGTAATAAATATTTCAAGGTATTTCTTTCAATCATATTGATATTAAAAAAATGCAATTTATAATACTTTTGTATAACCTTTTAATATCTAAAGTTTGTTTTAAAATATCAAATTAATGTAATTTAATATTTGTCTTTGAAAATTAGTCGATTTAACTTTCGAAAAACACTCCATAACAACTACAACGAAATGGAGGGAGTAAATAAATGAATTATCAATACTTTTTATATTATTTAATCAAAGTTTAAGAATGTATTATTTTTTCTCCTAAAATTATCTTTTTCTTTAATGAGATTTTTAATGACTTTAATGATTATCTCTACCTTTTCTTAAGGAGTGTCTCACACATAGTAATTCATATATATTGCATTAGATTTAGGGAATACCGTTAAAGATTATGGACAGATAGATAAGATCTTTCTACTTTTAATTATATGATTCAAATAAAACTTAAGGAATGAAAATAATTTTGATATGAAGTGCTTTCTTGAAAAACAAACAAAAAAAAAAAAAGAGCTACTTTAATAGAGTATACCAGGAGTCCTTTTTAGTTATAGCAATTTTAAACATAATTAATTAAAAATAATTGGCCATTTTTCATTCTTACCCTTTAATGAATGTGAGTAGAGATTTGTATGGTGAATGGAGAATAATAGTATAAATTAAGATAAAAGAACAAATAAAATCAAATTACTAGAGTATATTTTAACTAATACTTTTAGAAATGTGCAAAAGCAAAACATGATACTTTAACGAGAACAAAAAGGAGTACTCTGCAACATACTCTAAAAACTAAGAAAAGAATAAATCTAAAACACGTACTTTCTTTGTCCATCGTTATTTGTTTCTTATATTATTTTGAAATTTTTAATAATATTTATTTATTTTATAAAATTGAGATATAATTTTATACTAAATTTTTAATTTATCTTCATTATTAATTATAGTCATTTTCTTATTATATTTTTCAAGATATTATACTTAAAATATTATATTTATTATATTCAAAAAGTGATTTAGTAAAATTATTTCTATTGTTTATTATTTTTAAATCTCCATGTTAAGTTAATGGAAGACAAATAAAATGGACGAAGGAATATATTAAATGTCCAAAAAGATGTGTATTGTTTGGCAGTTGAAACTTGTTGGTTTAGTGGTCCATTTCTTGTAATTTGTGGAATGCTTGATAATTATCTCGAGGTGTTGACCTTTGACAAAAGAATTTTGTGCATTACCAATGAAATCCTTTTCATTTTTCTTCCCTAGCAATTAATTACTCCTTCCAATGGGAGGTAAATGTGTCCATTGTTATTATTTTTCTTTTTTGAGTATTAAAACACTTTCTTTAAAAATTATTATAACTAAATGATAATTTTTCTCTAATTATTTTATAAATATACTTTTTTCATATTTTTACTTATAATATTTATTTTATAAAAAATTAATTTGACTAATTTTTAAAGTTAAATTGAATTAGAATAATTTAATATTACAAAATTAATATTTAGATGTTAAAAAACTATATGAAAATTTTTTACACTGTAATCTTTCTCATTTTTATATGATGTTAAAAATACATCTTAATTCATGCATTTTGACTCACACAAGAAAAATATAATAACTAAAAAGGAAGGAAGGGAGTTACAAATTCAATGTTTTAAAAAATTTATTGAAAATTAAATATAATTAATATTAAGGACAAATAAGGAATTATAAGTGATAAATTATTTCTAAATTTTCTAAATTAAACAAGCAAAAGTGAACATCAATTGTTAGCATAATGGATAAATAAAACTAGATGGGAGGAGGAGTACTATTCTTTAATTGATTTAAACTTTACTCTCTTTAATTTCAATATAAATGAATTGTTGGCGTGTGACATCCCTCTCAGAAGATATTAACAAAAGGAAAACATGTCAATATTGCCCTTTTGATTTTTTCAAAATTTTCTGAAAAGTAGAAATAATCATTCGATCAATATTTTGATTAGTGCTCGGATAAAAATTTCATTAGTGTGACTCACTCTCTCAATAGTTTATACATGAAACTCAAAAAAAAGAATAGTTTAGATGTTTTTGACACTTCATTCATAAAAAAAATATGTCAACAAAAGAAAAAATCATGTCGATGAAAATTTTGAGCCAGACGTACTTGAGTGTGTGCGTATACACACATTTAATATAGTCAGCATTGAAGTGTGTTTCTCAAATTAATCAGTGATCACTTAGATGTGTTTCTCGCACTTCCTATAATTTAAATTAGAAAAAAGATGATTTAGATATATCTTTAATACTTAACTCGTAAAAGTATACTTAACAATTTACTTTTCTAATTAATATAACTGTTTAATTAAGTCTATTTTAATCCATATCTCAATAATTAGATCAAAGAAAGAAATACCGCATAAACCATATAGAAATTTTAAGACCCCTTCCTTATTGCCTAAAATCTTTTCATTTCCTAATTGGAGTGTGTATATTCACACACTTGAATTGATTCAAGGGTTTGTATTAAAAAGACTTGACATAATATCATTTAAGATTAAATTTTCGACTTAATTCACATTTCAAAAACTAAAATAAATTCCTAGCCCTACAATGTGGTATATTTCTATTCACAAATAAATAGAGAGAAAGGCAAAAAGGATAACATATATTATATACAGTGTGATATATGAGGGTTTAGCTGTGATTGGAGGAAACAGCGGCAGTAAAGGAGGAATGCACTTTGTGATTCTGGTCAAATGAAAGGGACGTATCAATGGCTTCTTAATCATAATGTATATATGAAAAAAGATTAAAATGTACAAATTCCAAACAAAAAACAGAAAAAATAAAAAATAATATACAAGAATTAAGGAAAAAAGTGTAACAATGATTAGAAGTCACTATTCACATACAAAAACGACGTCATGCAGTCTTTATTCGCATTACCTTCATGAAAGTGATATTACTTGCACTATGTTTCAATTTATTCTTTTTATAAATTTATTTTAAAAAATATACCGAAATACTTTAATATATTAAAATTATAAAATTTAAAATATTTTAATATATTTGATATATTTTTAACATAATACAAAAGGATTCAATTTTTTTAAAATTTCGTGTCAAGTTAAAATTAAACAATTAAATTAAAATTGAGAAAGTAATTTGTAAGTGGATTGTTTTCTATATGTACGTTTTTGTTTTGTGTTTTTCGTTGGATGTCCATTATTATTTGTTTAAAATTTTGATTTATATCAAGGAAAATAAAAATAAAAATATGCAATATAGAGATGATTTTGTTTTGGGGATTCGATCTTCAAATATTTGAGAAAAGATGAAGAGGTACTTATTATTCACTATAACTTTTGATATTGAATGTGAAAATAATAGACTAAAGTAGCTACATATAGTCATAGTTAATCATTTTTTATACAGGATGTGAAAGTAATTATTATTTGAGAAAGGTATTGATAACCAATAATGTTAAAAAAAGTATTACAATACTAGTTGAGAAAATTAACAACTAACAACACAAAAAAATGATGATAGTCAAAATAATTTTTAGTCCGAAAATATTTTTTAAAATACTGCCCCTCCATAGGCTTATGATTAGACTTCAAAGTTTGGACAGTTTAATTAACATGGAAGACCTAATGCTAATATCATATTATAGATTTTGGTTTAATTCAATGGCAAAAATTGACTAAAAAAGTGAGGATGATCGTCCAAATTATATATAAAGTTTAAATTCTCCCCATCTCACCGACATGGGACTCAACCCTAGAAGCTCCAGTATGGGTTGATCTACATAAAGCAGAGAATGAAGGATGGGGCAGTGTAGGGCTTCTCAAGAAGAATGGATTGATGGGATAGTCCTAACCACATTTTACATTGGCCCAATTTTTGCTCTAGCCATTATCATCAAATGTTTTACTGGAAAGTTCCTACTGGGCCTTCATTATTAATTTATTATCGCCGCGTGTGCACGTAATAAATACTCGCTTCGTAAAAGTGGTATTCTTTTTATTTTTTGGTTCGTCCCAAAAAAAATATTATCTTATTGTAATTGAAAACAATTTAATTTTAAAATTTCTTTATTATCCTTAATAAAATGATTCTCAACCACACAAATATCTAAGAATGATTTTAGATCACAAGTTTTAAAAAACTTTTTTTTTTTAAATATCGTATCAAGTCATAGCATGTCATATAAGATGGATTGGAGAGTGTAAGATGAGAATAATAAGTAAGGAAAAGAAGAGGATAATGATTAAAGACATGCCTAATCTTTCACTAAGACAACAATACGTGGTTATGTACATATATAATCACAACAAAGACAAAAAGAACATTGTTGTCATTGGACAACTGACTTCTCACTTTTTCTTTAATTAATAAGTCTTGTTTGAAAAGATGGACGTGGACTAATTGTCATAAATGGATCCTAAGGCCTAAATTATAGGATATTAAATAGTAATAGTAGCAATTAGGTATGACTTGCTCGCTAAATTAAAGTAAAAAATGTCATTCAAAGTCCCATTATCAGAAAATATGTTGTCAGTGAAAATTAGAAAAGATTATAAACAATAATTTTCAGGCAGAGGCGTAGGTATCTTGTCTTCTTTGAGGAGACTCAAGCACACTGTAGCAAATATTTTCACCGGTCCAGTAGTATTCTTCTTGACTTGTCTCCTCCACGATACAACAGTTTTATCATAAAAGCATAACTCAACAAATTCTGTAAAAGAGTTGAGTCTCAAACTTTACAAAAAGAACACCTTCCTATCAACTAATAATAGCTTCTTCTTTTTTTTTTGACAAATTTTATGCATTCTATATTTTTCTCTTGTGTTGTGTACCCAAAACAAATGAAAATCACCACTATTTGTAATTGTGAAAGTCTTCCATGTAATGAATAGGATGATAATAGAGAAGTACATAGGGTAGATAAATGACTTAGAGGTTACATAAATTATAAGGTATAATGTAAAATTACGAGAAAAATAATGGTGACAACCAAGCCATCAATGGCTTTGTTATGCTGCCATGCACTTACTTCAAATAGGAGTAATGCAGCCAATAAAGTTTTCCAGCTGCTGTAAAAGTAATTGGCCACTAATGGACATAACAACCATAAAGAAATGTCATTGGCATGCAACACATTGACTCTAATTAAAATCAAAGCAAATTAATATTATTTAACACTAATATTAAAATGCCACTAACATATATAAGTTGATTTTCTACGTTTTTAAAGTATGAGAAGGTCTTAGATACGTAGCTATACTTTAGACAAAACTTTGCATGATTGGGACTTGTATTGTATAACTACGTACAATATCCGCAAAACAAAGGTCCAAACGTGGAAAAAATCTAATTAGTATACTCTGTTGTTTTTTGGTTAAAATTAGGTACAGTTTTAGAGAAATTCGTTGTTAATTAATCATCACATCATCTCTTGTCAAATTTATAAATCCATGCGTATGTGAGTTCAAGCCTACCTCTATGTCCCTATATATGATATGTACACAAGATATATAAAATGGAAATTTCATAACTATTAATAATTTGGATAATTATCAAACATAGTGAGAATTTCTAAAATTTGTTTTGTATCATTGATTCAACAACAAATACAAAGCGAATTAGTAGATATCAAAATGAATTTCAAGATCAAAAAATTTTCTTTTGTATTTGAAGTTTTTGAATTCAATTAATTTGAGTAGGCCCACTGCAAATATTTACTACCATAAATTACTACGTTATTTAAAGACTTAAATCTAATATCTCCGATAAAAAAACTAAGGAATAAATATTCCATCCATCTCATAATACACATCCTATCTTATTCCTTTTGTATCCAAACATATAAATAGGAATTGTTATTCAGTGGTATTCTTTTTATTTTTTGGTTCGTCCCAAAAAAAATATTATCTTATTGTAATTGAAAACAATTTAATTTTAAAATTTCTTTACATGGAGGGTAATTTATTATTGTAAGAGATGTGTCTTGTTAGAAGATAATTCCAAATGAAATAAGACCCCTTTATTATTTGTAAATATATTAAGGACACAAAAGTATGTGCCAAAATGAAAGATAGATGGAGATGGCTATGGCAACTGTCTTCATTTTCCCGACAGGTTTGGGCGGTAAAAATAGACCTATCAATTTCATGCTCAACTGAAAGAGACTACAATTACTTTGATAATCTTACTTTTTTGCCGTTGCTGTCGGAACATGGTAAAAAAGTCACTTCATTAATCTTACTCCTTCCAATCTAATTTTATTTGTTATTACGTTAAAAATATATATTCCTTCGATTGAAAAATAAACGAGCTAAGTTATTCATTTGTGTCTATTATATCTTTGCTATTTAATATCTAATAAATTTTTTAAAATACTTTTTCCGTCCATCTTTATTTTTCCCTTATATTATTTTGAGATGTCCAACAATACTTGTCTACTTTATGAAATCAATAGATAATTTTACACTTAGTTCCTAATTTATCCTTATCATTAATTATAATCACTCATAACTATATTTTTTAAAACATTGTATTTATTATATTCAAAGGATAATTTGGTAAAATTATCCCATCATTTACTATTTCTTAATCCTTGTGTCAAATCAATAAGGGACAAATAAAGATGGACAGATACAGTAATATAATAATATTATCTTCATTATTTATTAAGAGCCTATTTGGAAGGACACCCTGATAATTGGATTTGGTGGAATTGGGTATAATTACACTATCTAACCTGTTTGGTTGGATAGGTAATTACATGGTTAGCAGGTAATTGAGTGTAATTGACTGAATGTAATTACACTTTCCAATTCACAGAGGGAGGCTGTGAATTGCATGTAATTACATGGTGTAATTACATGTTAGTTACTTTTAAATTTCTTTCTTTTATTTTTATTTTTATATTTTCATTTTAATTTGTTTTTATTTATTTTTATTATTCTAACTTTTTTTAAACTATATTTTATTCTATAATATTTATTTTTCATTTCTTTCTTATTCTCAATGCCATACAATTTTTCATATTATCTTTTTTTTATTCTATATTTTATTTTATTTTTCACTAGCATGATTTTATTAGTATTCTAATTTTTAAACTAAAGTTGAATTCATTGTTGGATAAAGTTATGAATATACATATTTCTTTTCTTTTAAATCATATTAATGAATGTTATATTAAAATTTGGCATAAGAGTATTTTGGAGTTGAATTCATTGTTAGATAAAGTTATAAATATACATATTTTTTTTCTTTTAAATCATATTTATGTATGTTATATTGAAATTTGGCATAAGAGTATTATGTTAATTTTTTTATTTTGAATTTAAAACTTATGTTATTTTTTTAGATTCATTTGTTTTGTAGCATTGACTTGATATTTTACATTATAAGTCATTTATTTTTTTAGTTATATTAGATAAATTATTTTTTAATAAAATATTTTAATAATTTTACTATGATATTATATTTATAATATTTAATATTATTGTCAAACACACATTTCATGATATTCGCATAAAACTTATATTTTTAGTTTTTATAATTAATTTAATTAAAATATACTAATTTAAAAAGTATAAATTATAATATTAGTTAAGAATATATATTTACTAATTAATATATTTTTAAAAGACAATATATATCTTAAATATTTAATTTAATATTATTTATAAATACCTATATTTGTTGAATATAAATTTTAAACAAATAATTTTTATTTTTAAAATTTAATATAACCTTATAATTACACTCGTGCAATTAAACAACATGCTTATATAATTACACTGTGACAAATAAATAGGATTATGTAATTATCAAAGAGTGTAATTACAGAATGTGTAATTACTATCCTAATAATTATACCAATTTTTGACTTTCCAAATAGACTCGAATTACTTTTTAAATTATTGTGTCAAGTTAATAATTAACATTATTATCGAACCAAGAAAGTATGATTGAGTTATCTTTGCTAAGTCCTTAAGTAGGCTGACAGACGCAGACCTACATGTGTACATTAACGGCTTCAACTAAATGTATTTTTATTAGGGTGGAGAACCATTACTCTCACACCATTTTAATTTGCGTATTTTTGACACGAAATTTTTAAAAACTAAGAAGGTCTTTTAAATTTTAGGTTCATAATTATAGATATATTAAATATGTAAGAATATTTTTTAACATTGTGATCTTAAATATGATTGTCAAAAAGAAAAAAAATATACATTTTTTAAAAAACATGTTAAAACGAGAAGTATGACAAATTAATTGAAACAAATGGAGCAATAGCGTATTCCAGATTTTGAGAGAATGAGTGCAATATTATAAAAGGGTAGATTTAAGATATAAATTTGTAAACTATTTACATAACAATAACAACAATAGCTAGTTAATGGTCCATGTGGCAACTAAATATTACTCTCTTTGTGTCATTTTAATTGTCATGATGAAATTTAGCATAATTCTTAAGAAAAGATTAATTAAAAATTTTATTTGACTAATATATTCCTTATAAATAATTAAGCTTTTATTTATATGTGCCTCTTAATTCTAGAATAATTAATGCTAAGGGCAAAGTTAACAAAAATAATTAATTCTCTCTTAATTATCGAAATTGACAACTATTTTTATCTTTTGATATACCTGATAACTAAAATAGGACTGAAGAATAATAAGAATTTGTAACACCACAGACACACTATAGGTATTGGTACTACACATATGAAACATGATATGGACTTTCAAATTAGTGCCAACTTTACAAGTGTTGCACCCCGTGTTAAAGGGGCGTCATGTGTATCCAAAGTTTAAGGAAGTTGCGTGTATACGTGTTTTGCGTCGAGTTAAGGGGACTAAGACCCTAAACAAAGGAAAACAAATTGAGGTGCTTGTAGGACGTAGGAAGCTAGCAGGTGAGTCAGTTACTTGCTTAGCTTGAATTTGCGAGTAAATGGAGATGAGACCCGACGTCGAAATTGTCCAACTCCGATTATGAATAAAGTCCGAGTTAAGGAGGTATCGTTGGCACATGTTATATTACTATAAGTGGGTTGTATTTACAGCCCAACATGAAGGATTAAATAGGCCCAACAATATTTCATAACACTTGACTAATTGGGCCAAACTCTAAGTGAAGAAAAATCTGCATATAGGCAGCCCAAAGCCCATCAAGTTGGAGACCCATTTCAGCCCAAGTTT
>DF366153.1:8248-21206 GCA_000787875.1 Solanum virginianum
CATCTGATCTGATATTCGTATAGTTGATAGTTATTATATATAGTGTTTAGCTTTTGATAATAAAACAATATATATAGATCTGGCATGCATAAAATTGGTGACAATGTATATAAATTGATTTTGGCATAGATCTAGCATGCCTAAAATTTATTGGTACTTAATGGTGTATGTGCATTAGAAAGTGTATTAAATTGTTATAAAGTTGAAAATTTTGTTGATATACAAACGGGTCAAATTTGACATATCATGATCCAACTTTATCTTTAACTCATTTTAACTCAAAGTAAATTTGAACAAACTCAATTTATATTTTAATTTATTTTGATATCTCCAATTTCAACGTAATCCACCCATTTAACACCCTTTTAATACATATGAGATTTATTAGAGCTAGTAGCTTGTTTTGCCAACATATAACCAACTTGATTAACTTCACAATAACGATTGATAGTGCAATTCATACTAGTAGTGGCCCTCATGATGTCCAGTACAACATGATTGATTTTGAAATTGGAGGTCTCACGACTATTCAACGTGCATGTCGACCACAAGGTAGTCCCACTCCTAGTCATAGTTGTGATTACCTTGTTGTAGACACCATATGATACCGGCCAAATGCACAAGTAATCGCATTGTACGTGACAAATCTCATGAGATATTTTTAGTTTATATATATCATGTAGGATAATTTATGTGCGTAAATGTTTAACTTTGTATTATTTAAATGTCAATTTGTAGTGATAGAGCCAGCTTTTTGACTAAAAGTGTTAAAAAAATAAGATTGCATAAACATCAAGGGGTGTCAATACGATTTATATATACATACACACACATATATACATCTAGCTACATAGTGTAACTTTCTAACGAAGAGGTGTCAGTAGACTCCTTTCAAGTTTATGTGGCTCCGTCGTTGTCAACTTATGCACACCAAAAATTAGAGGAGATAAATTTCAATTAAAGACAAACTAAAAAACACATTTAGTTATGATGTCAAAATCAAACTTATATCATTGTTTTAAAGTATAGTAGCAACTTTTCATGTTAGATATTTTTGTTAGACTTTGTTACTGTACCAAAAAAGAAAGTTATAGCAATCATCCTGATCTTTCCACAACTGTCTGGCTGTCTCATATCAATAGTTTTATACAAATATTTATCCTAAATAGTTAATTTCTACTATTTTGTATGAAAAACAAATTGAGTACCACTAACGTTGTTGGAGAGACAAGAGTACTCCATACTTTTGCCTCTCATGATCACTATATGGCACTAATTAGAATTACTAATTAGTACATATTCTTATGTGATGTCAAGTGGATTTCATTCATTAGTCATATAAAATAATCAAATTAACTTGTAGGCTGCCACATAAAGAAACAAATGGAAATGAACGTGTGGATGCACACACCAACCATAAATAAAAATCGAACTGTCTCACGATGTTTTAAGTCAATCCATCTTTCTTTATAATTTAACATCTAATGAAATAATATACAACTCCCTTTCGTTAGTCCACTAAAAACATCAAATTTATGATGTTGGAAGGAAGTTCTACTTCACTCCATCAGCAAGTTCTAGTGGGCGTTTGGCCACGTAAACCAAAAAAAAAAGTTTATTTGAAATTTGTGAAAATTGGAATTGCATTTTATCATACTTTTTGCAATAAAAAAATTTTAGAATTGAAATGTATTTTTATTTTTTTTAAAAACATGAAATATAATTTTAATGGTGTTATTTTATAGAAATGAAATTTTTTTCGATAAATTTGTAAAAGGAAAAAATTTATAAAAGTGAAAAAGTAAAAGTAAGGTTTTGAGTGTTCTTCGAGTTTCAAAAATTTGGAATTCAAACACAACTTCAAGTTGTATTTGGAACTTTTGTGGCCTGATGCTGATTTTCAAATAAAGTGCTACAATAAATCGAAAAAAGGTGAAAAACTCTAGCTTCTAACGGGTTAAAAAGATTATTTAGATTTAAAGTAGGTCCATTTCTCTTTTAAGAATACTAGTTTTTTTTTTAATATACTGGAAGAGACTAAATAAAATTCTCAAAAATCTTTCATAAGCTACATAATTATAATTAAGGGAAGTACTCTTTTTCCTCTCTTTTAGTTAGGAACACCAAAACAAATACAGAAATATCATATAGTAATTAATACGGGTATGAAATATTTCATCTACACGAATGATAATTGTTCCCTTGCCTACATGCAGACCAAAGGTTACAAATTTAAGTTGCCAACTTCAAAATATCAAAAACTAGCCCTTGATACGAGTATTATCCAAGTCCATATGCGAAGACCATCAGTCAATTTTTTAATTAATGTAGAACTCTAACAAGTAACATCCCTTCACGCCCAGACTTAACCAAGATGTGGACTAAACGTTCAAACGGAAATAGACCTGACTCTGATACCATGTAAAATATAGAAATAATGATCACTTTCCTTATATAGTATTGTTTAAAAAATAAGAGCTATTTATAGATGTACAAGTAATCTATCTAAAAAATCAAATTAGATAAAAATCTAAATATCACTACTTATGATTATGTTATGTATACTATTTGTAGATATGTTTATGTTACTATGTAGAGGTAGCAAAATAAACTCAAACATAAGCAACCCGCTCATAATTTTATCGGTTGAGTTCAGTATAATTTAGAATTGGCTAATTTTCAGTCAAATACAATTTAATCCATTATAAAATATTTCTGAGCTGAGCCAATAAGATTATCACTTCAGTCCAATGTATCATTTGTTTTGTATATTCAATGCTAGTATTAAATTAAGCGGGTTAAATTGGGTGGGTCATGACCCAACCCAAATTTTAGCTCATTTGAACCCAACCCATTTGAGCTCAAAGTACATTTGGGCAGGTCAAGACCTAACCCGATATTTAATACAATCCATTTTAATCTCCCTAATTTCAACTCAACCAATTCATTTGACACCTCTATTACTATGTACATTCGGCAACCAACCATAATAAATACAGGGACATCATAAAGTAATTGATTGAAACATTTCATATGTACGAAGATGTCAGTTGAAAAGCTAATTGTCCCCTTCAAAATATTAAAACTACGATGTACTATACAAATTGTGTAATGTTTTAAATGTTTATTTTCCATCATGTCCATATATATTGACATAACTCTTGCTTGGGTTGGTGGTATCAATTTTCGACAACTTGCTAAATTTCATCGTGCAATTGTTGTTTATCCAAAGTAATGCTCCAGATCTTATTATTGGCTTAAGTTTTTTTTTACTACTTATGTAATAGCTAATAAAATGTTTTACCAAATATGTGACTAACCTTTGAAATCAGACTAACATGTGCCAACTCTGACTAAGAAATTATTACTACTTAGGCCTAAGTTTCTAAACTGGTGCACTTTTCTTAAGACCTTTTACCATGACCCGAGCTAGATCTACATAGGTGACTTTCAGGTTCTGAATAGGTTTTGCTTAGTTTTCTGTTATGGGGCTAGTATGTGTTATGATTAGTGATTCAGGACAGGTAACGTGTGAGCATGGATTGACTTGCATGCTTGTAGGTGAGATCTAACAAGTGCTATCATGACCGTGACACCTTTTCAGAAGAACATGAGGTATAAAAAGATAAAGGCTCATTACTTGTCTTTGATTTAGTAGACCTATTAGACTCATACTCATTATGAATGTATTCACCATACATCATTTTAAGCAATCATGTCAAGGACAAAGTCCTAACAAGTAAATGTGATATGATCACTTCAACAGAGCAGAAGAGGAACATCTAAAGTGAATGTCCAAACTTAATCATAGAGCAAAAAGGGGAAAGTGAGACCCATTGGATATGAAATATGAATATATACTTAGCTTACTGCTTGAATAATAAGCATCTGTACTTCTGATTCTGAAAGCTATGAATTGAATTTTTGAAGCCTGACTTTTAGTTCCTCAACTGAACAATACCATTATGATCAGTATCTATCTTGCTAAACATCTCTTTGAGGTCTTCAACTTCTTCATTAGATGAGAAATCAGCAATCACCTGCATGTGGAGGGGCATCTTTTAATGCTTCCAAAAGCATGCAAGTTAGATACAGTTCCAAATGCGCCAGACAGTAGCGGAACTAGGATTTTATATCAAGGTGTCAAAATATAAAATACTAAGCACACCAAAAAAATCAACAAGCAGAACATCAATACATTATCACAACCATACTCGATATGCAATTTCATTTCTTGAAATGTTTTTACAATAGCATCATTAGAAATATTAATAAATACATTTTTTTCTACGTAAGGAACAAACAACCACTCAAAAGCTCATCATTCATCCGATTTTATAAGATATTTTTAATAAACTTCATTGCTAAAAGAGCTCTTTCAATAGATGTAGCGGCAACTGATAAAAGCAAAAGTATATCTTTTTTTTTAGTTAAAATATGTGTAAATTTTACAAATCTCATACTTTATAATGTTAATTCCTTTTTATACCGACTATTTCCTAAATTACTAAAAATTTCATATTTATTAGGCATGTTGATACCTTAAAACTCATTTGATACCTGTCGAAAAAAAAGAAAACAAATCAATCAGTTACGCTAAAAATGGTCTAACTGAAAAATTAGATCCAATTACCCATTAAAACAGAAACAATTTCAAAAATTCAAAAAACCTCTTGAAAATCTATTTGCCATTAGACAGATCTTTGAAGTGTGCATCAGTAGTCTTTTGATGGCATATTTTGTGTCACTTCTCATCGTTAATGTTCATTTTTGCAGGTAACCAGTTAGTAATAGTTGTAACCAATTCTGGAAAGCTGGAGATTATGAGGGTAGTAGAGAGAATGGTGGGATTCTTGTCTCTGGGGCATATGATCAAACAGTTGGTATGGATCATGTAAGAGTTCACCCGAAATTCTTGCATTCAAATGCTACAAGTCATAAATGGGCATTGGGTGCTTTTGCTGAGCTATTTTAGATAATGCAATGGAACATGCAAAATTGAAGACGGCAGACAGGTTTCGTGGGCGACATGGTTTTTGAGAATATGCAGACAACGGATGATTCATTCTAAAAAGACGGCAACCAGGTTGATCTTGATATCTTTGTTCTTAATTTTTTTGATTCAGTCTTAGGTTGATTGTGGATGTTTGGATGCGACATACTTGCTTTTTGAGAATATGCACACAAGAGATGTTGTTTCTTGAAATGCAATGATATAATTGGTACCTGAAAAAAGTTTTATGTTTTTTTGGTCTAGTAGATACTTGATACTTAAAATTAGGTGCTTGATCTGGGTAGTTGATACTTGATTAAGGATTTTCGTGTTTTTTAGAATGATACTCATAGTTTTAGGTACTTGATACTTTAAGAAGGAGCGTTTGTGCTTATCAAACTACTGATAATTGATACCTGACATAAGTTTTATATTTTTTTTTCTAGTAGATACTTGATACCTAAAATTAGGTGGTTGATCTAGGTAGTTGATGCTTGATTAAGAATTTTTCTATTTTTTAGAATGATACTCATCGTTGAAATCGAAATGGAGACTGCTATGAAGAAGTAGATGAAAAATGGAAGACATTAGGTTTTGGTGGAGGAATTGAAGGCTTTTCAATTTCTTCCTTGTTTAGTTTGAAAATAATGATAAAAAAATTTAAAATTGAAATTAATCCTGAAAAATTGATTAGACAACTAAAAAATAGAAAGATTATGTAGACGATATTAATTAGAATACTTAAAATTAGGAGATAATTTAGGATAAATTGAGAGAGTAAAAATAAGAGATTTTTTTAGTTTTTTAGGATGGTAGGAATTATTAGAAAATATGGTAAAATATGTTGTGTAGTTATGTAATTTCAAATAGTAAATTTTAATTTAAGTCAATTAGAGTAAAAAAAAACGGCTTTAGTTTTCTAAAAGAGGGAGTAAAGGAGGAATTTTGCAACCCCTCAACCTCTAAGCTAGCTCTTTACCTTGCATTAAGAAGTGTCAAATTTAGTATACATAGGTATAAAATCAAAAAATTAACTTATTATAATGTAATTTTTCGACAAAGGGATAAGGATAGATGCGCCCATGGCGTCAGATTAATGAACTAACCCTTAGAGCTTTCCTCTTAAACCTATTCATCATCTAGAACTACTTAAGTGAACATTTGGAGCCTTCTTAGCATTTTGAAGCTAAAGATGTTGTACAAGAAAGAGAGTTAATTAGCAAAATACATGAAACTTCAGTCATATTTGTGTTACATTAGAAGTCCGTTGATTGGGAACTCCAGCAACTGGAATCACCTAAGTTAAAGCTTATATCAAAGAATTTGAGCTGATCCCAATTAAAGTAATTTGAAAAAGCTGAATACATACAGCCATTTGTTGTCAATTGCTTAGTATCTTATTCAGTTATATCGTCCTTATTTTTTACTAGTTCTCTAAATTAACATTACATTATTATTTCCTTTTTTCTTTTTCCCAGCCTTCATCCCAAATTTCACAGGCCGCTTGACTTGTAATAAGATTGCTTTTATTTTTTCAATCTTCGACATGTCACTCCGATGGAATATAATGGGGAGCAAGAGACAAACAGAAACTTATGGTGAATCACATTAGTTTCATATAAACTTTTAGATATTAAAAACACACCTGAGGAGCCATATAATAAAGGCTTACAACAATTTCAGAAAATCCCTCACCTAAAATCACCACAAAACTTCCAAGAATATATTAAACACGATTAATGTGTTCTTTATTTTTAAGAAGCAAGATGGATGTGTTACAACTATACCATGATAATCAATTGTATGAGATTAAATAAAATAATTTTTCAGGACTCCTTGCGAAAAAATGACAAAAGACATCTGCAACACAAGGTGTTTAGCAAATAAAGAACAATAACAACAACATACCCATTAGAATTCCACAAGTGGAGTCTCAATGGGACTTAAACGTTCAATGGGCATCAATGTTAGCTTTTCTACATAACGTGTTGATTTATGATTATATATTACTAATCGAACAAAGAAGACAAAGGAATTCCAAAGAAGATTGACTTTCTTATCATTTAAGCAAAAATATGTTAAAATCACTTCAACAATTCTTAAGAGGCCTAGAGGACCTTGCTGCACTAACGAGAAACTTTGTCCATTAAATGTTGCTACCAGAAATATAGGAGAAAAATATTATTGAATTGTGTACCTAATTAAACTATTACATAGAGATCCTACCAATAGATACTATACTATTTTATTTATCAAGTAGGATATTACATATTATTCGTATTCCAATTCTAAGTAGGAATATTTAATTTATTTCTATTCCAGTTCTAATACTCCCGCTTTAGCTGGTGAATACAAATCATAAGCAACCAACTTGTTACAGATATAATTAATACGAGACTATTGAGTGACTTGGTGAAGATATCTATAAGATGATCATTTAATTGACTTCACAAACTTTGTAATAGTATTTCCTAAGCGTATCTTTTCTCTAACAAAGCAATCTCAATGTGCTTAGTCCTTTTATGAAACACTGAATTTGATGCGACATGAAATGCTGCTTGATTATTACATACAAGTTCTAGCTGATCAATTTTGTCAAATTTTAGCTCCCTCAACAACTGTTTGACTCAAATTAGCTTACAAGTTGTTGAAGCCATTGCTCGATATTTTGATTCTGCACTAGATCGAGTAATCACACACTCTATTTCTTTCTCTTTCGTGACACAAAATTACCTTAGACTAATACATAGTATCCTGATGTAGAACGTTTATCAAAGGGTGATCCTGCCCAATCGGCATCCATATATATCCTATGATATGCTCATGGCCTTGATTTTTGAAAAACAATCTTTTTCTAGAAGTTGACTTTACATATTACAAAATACAAACAACTACATTCTAGTGACTATCACAAGAAGAAGCATAAACTAACTTACAACACTCTCAGGAAAAGAGATATCAAGTCTAGTAACTATGAGATAAATTAACTTTTCCACTAGTCATCTATACCTTTCAGGATTACTGAGTGGCTCCCATTGTCCCAAGTATGTAGACATATCAGATTCTTATTTCTTTTAATTAAGTTGGTCATTGAGATATCACATCATATTATTGAGATATACCATTAGTATATTGTAACGCCCGGTGAAATTATCAAAATACCCTTAGAGGAGAGACATGAACATAACGTGTCTTCCAAAGCTCCAATGAAAAATCTGACACCGAATTTGCAATCAGTACGAAAAATTGAGTGAAAAAATGATCTCGATCAGATTTTAAAATGATCGGATCAAAAGATAATTTTTTGATGCAAACCAAAAAACAGTGTTGACGTGCGCCCAAGGCGCGATGCGCACTTACACTTATATTTTTTTTTTAAATTCGACGAAAATTGAAAAACTTGTTTGGAGAAATTTTGGAAGAAAATACACTGATTCGCGCCCAGAGCACGTCGCGGACCAGTGTAAATTCCAATATGAACTTTTTTGTTAAATTGGAAAGGGCGTTTTGGACCTTTTCCAACCCCTCTCAAGTTTAATAAACGAATATAAGGATTTTTTTTTCAGATTAAGGATTTCAATATCCATTTTTCTTAGCGTTCAAAGTGAGGGTTCTGAGAGAAGAAAATAAGGAGTTTAAGGTCTTGAGTTTGGAGTTGAGATTCTTGAGAAGATTGGTGTTGGTCTTCATCCTAGGTATGTAAGGTTAACTTAAAATATGAAATTGTTCTTCCATGTGCCCCTTAATTAAATTAAATTGATAGATGAATGTATTGAGTGTTTAAGTATAGGTTTCTTGAGTATTATTTTCATATAAAGTATACCTATCTCCCGTAAATTTTCACATTGATGATCATCAAAACTTAATTTACTGCATACATCTTTTATTATGAAGTATTTTATACAACTCTATATGCTATTTTGTTAAAGATTGCAAGAATGAACTTATGAGATAGGTCTAGAGCCTTCATGGTATTAATGTGCTTGTTGATTGTAGTCGTGGTCCTGAATTGAGTGTATTGATAATGATGTTGATGGGATTGATGTCCTTTGAGTCTTAAAAAGTTTGAAATTTAATTTTAAAAGAATGTTTCGAGTTCGAGAGTTGATGATTGAAGTAATAAGTTGAGTTAAAAATGTCCAATAAGACTAGATGAAGAGTAATTCTGTTGTTTGATGCCTAATGAACATATTGAGTCCTGGGAGGAGTATTGAGCATCAAAATGAGTAAGAGTGAGTCCCACTCGCACTCATTAATTACGTGGTCAGCGTATGAGAGGATTGAACAGTTGTTTAGCAAATAAAGAACAATAACAACAACATACCCATTAGAATTCCACAAGTGGAGTCTCAATGGGACTTAAACGTTCAATGGGCTAGTCCCAAAAGAGGACTTAATGTTCTTTATTTGTGGATCCACAGATGGGACGTCCTTTACACCAGAAAGGTACTGGACATATGTGGCAACGACATCGTTTCGTTGTATCATCACCGGATCATAGGTGTTATTTGTCGATTAGAGAAATTCCCAGTTAGGTTCCACACTGATAGTATTCTGATGTTGAGTTGATGGATTGAGTCTTGATTGATGTTGATGAGTTATTGTCTATTCCTTATTCTTATCGAGGTGAGCGCCTATCATTCTGAGTGAGTATTCTTATGAGTTGAGATTGTTCCATGTTATTTTCTGCCTATATTGTTTAAGATATTTTACATACTGTACATTCCACGTACTGATGTCATTTGGCGCTGCATCATTTTATGATGCAGATAAAGGACTTCAACAGACGAATCGTTGAGGTTCAGAGTTCCATAGTTTTAGAGATTGGTGAGTCTTCCCCTGCATTCGGAGAATACTGTTTATTTCCTTTCAGAAGATTTGAGTTTATTTCTTTTGAGTTGTGGTAAACATGACCAGTCATGGTACCTTCTTAGACGTTTAGAGTAGAGGCTGCATAGACCTTAAACAGAGTATTGTTGAGTATTACATTTCTTCTAGACTAAATCTATTTTGGAGATTATTTATGACATCTATGTCCTTTTTCTTAATGTTTTACTGAGTATTCTTCCTCTATTGAGTAAGATGTAACGATGAGGGCTAGGTGGTTCTTTTAGGGAATCAACAATGGTTTTTCAAGTGTCGGCCACATCAAAGGTAACCTCCCGGGATGTGACATATATAAAACACGAGCCTTTTTCAAACTGAGTAACATGTCTAGAATGGACGAAACAAGGGCATCAAGGAAAAGAAAAAAAAATCACAACGGAGATAAGAGATCTACATGGAAATGAACTATGCTTAACCTATAATTAAACCTTTTTTTTTTATATTGGGTATATTAACTAAAAAAAATAAATTATTTTATAAATATATTTGTACATAATCTGGACAAATAGAAAAAAGATATTGTGGGGTGATCAGGATAGGACTACTTCGAGTGGAGTAGTGTAGAAAAGTTAATCGAAGAGCATCAGGAGGACACAATCAATGTAGAATGCTAATTATACAATTTGATTTCGGTATTTTCATTAAACAAATCATTTTTCTCACTTTAGAGGAAAAAAATTTCCTAGAGAAAATTTAAAAAATATTTAAAGGTTTTCTCCATTGCAATCAATGGACTTATACTTTTAGCTTTATTTTTTTTTTGTCTTAAAAATAAATTATTAAAATATTATTTTATTTTACCTAAATACTATAAAAGTTTTTAAAAATTATTTTAGCTTTAAATGTCTAAAATAAGTTAATTCAAAAAATTAGCTCTACGTCTAGCATGTAATTTTATGTGAAAAAGAGATGAAATAAACTATGTTTAACTGGAAAAATGCAAAGAAAAAGAAATGGAGATGCGGGGTATCGATCCCCGTACCTCTCGCATGCTAAGCGAGCGCTCTACCATCTGAGCTACATCCCCATAGACAATTTCGTTACAAACAATTTTAGTATTTAAAAGTATATTTCAAAATTACATCTGGGCTAAAGTTTCACAGCTAAACTAGTTGTGCTTCTAAACTAATAAGTGATAATTTAGACGGAAGAAAGTTATGCTTTTAATTGTTTCAGTTCATTTTTTTGTTATTTTTAAATAAACGAAACACCCATTTTCTTTGAAAAATTATTGCAATTTATATATTTTATTATTATATACAAGATATTGAAAAATAATTTTCTTTTCTATTTTCATAAAATTAAGTAAAACTTATAACTTTTTTTAAAAGTTTTTATAATTTTTTTGGATGGTATAATTTTTTTTTCTTTAGTTTTAAAAATTGAATAACGTATATATATATATATATATAATAATGACGGAGACAAAATCCACAACTAAATTTTTTTTAAAAAAAAATCTCATAATCATTTTAATATTATGATGAATGCATACTTTTTCAATTTTATTATTCGTGTTGAGGTAGAGTTAAATTTTATTTAGTTACTTATTGCCGATTCAATCTGTTTGTTAACACCGAATTTTTACCCCCATATTACAAATTATCGAGTTTCTTCCATTTTAACGATTTGAAATATTTATCCTATTTTTTAAAAAAATAAATTAAAAAAATTATATAAGTCTGCGCGTGGGGGCCACGCGCCCCCAATCCTTTTTCCTTTCCCATTTTTCCCCTTCACGCTCACATTCTCTCTCTCCTCACTATCTTCTTCTTCAATGAAGAGCAAAGAAAATCAGAAAACCCAGCGACCCAAAACCAGGCGACCAACAACCGACAAGTCGCGCTCCCCCATATCTTTTCCCCCACGCCTCCTCGTTTTCTTCCAAAAACCCGTAGATCGAGGAGTTAAAGGAGACCCTACCCACTTTCGAATTTAAATTTTGATTTCAAGAAATCTGTTGCCAATTACCCCATTGGACCCTTCTGATTTTCCCATTTTCGAACCCTAACCATTTCCTATAAAAACCCCCATTTTTTCTTCGTCGTTTAAGGGAGGGGGGAGAAGAAGCAGCAGCGGATCGAGTTGGAAACCCTTACCAAAATTTATTTAACTTTCATAGTCATTATTGAACTCCTAAAGCTCGATATAGTTCAAAGACTGTCGAATTGATTTTCCCATAAATGCGTTTAGTTTGAAGTCCTTTGAAATCAAAGATTTTGGGTCGAGAAAGGTGTAGATAGAACTCTTTGGTGGTGGAGAAGCAAGTCAAGCTCGTCGAAGTCCTTTGAAATCAAACATTCTGGATCGAGAAGGGTGTAGATAGAACTCTTCGGTGGTGGAGAAGCCTGTCAAGCTCGTCGTCCCAGTACGCTGCTCATCAAAAGGTAACGATCTTACCTCACTCTCCTTTATCTCGTTTAAGTCTCATACATTGTAGTCAAAATATGAGCCTTGTAGCTATGCTGTTATGTTTGCATTTGTTTATTTTGCTTGAGCTCACTATGTGATGGCGAGTCGATGTCTGGGTGTTGTTGTTTGGTCGTTAAGACGTTTCTGGGGTTATGTTGTGATGTTAGCTCGAATCAGCTATAGGATTTATGTTTCAACAAATATTGTGTACTAGATAGCTTTAAGCTTTCCTGGTTGAACTACTATGATACCTTGTTGTGAATCGACTTATAGGTTTCCCGGGTCATAGAACCACAGTGAGTGTCTCATTCATGTTTTTCTACTCAATTGATGTCTCATTCATGTTTTTCTACTCAATTCATGTTTTGTTTATCTGATTTGTGAAATTTTCGACAGAATGGTATTTCGAAATTCTCACTGCACCTTTAGGATTCGAACTAAATCCTTTGATATAGCCTTGAGCAGTCCTTGTTAAAATGATTTCAAATCCATGAGAGTATGTCGAAAATCTACCTTCATTACAATCTTTGTTTTGGATGTTTGGATAATTTTTACTTTAATTGTTGGCTAGTCTTCTTCAGTTTCCTTGCTTATGGTTTTTAAAATTTCAAGTTAAGATTGATATGAACATGGAGGTCCAAGTCTTGCTTATTAACATGATTTGAA